>VDFB02263352.1:18711-145630 GCA_007258455.2 Sequoia sempervirens
AACTAGCCAAAACTACTATAATCAACTAAGATTCACAACTAGACTTGATGATTGTACAATATAACTAAACTAAACTATATATACATCATCCCCTCTAAAAAGAAATGTCATCTTTTAGACAACAAAAATTAATCAAAAAATTATTAATGACTAAGGGGCTAGGTGAGAAAACATCCTTGGTTGTTGAGACACAAAAGATGGAATACATTGTTGAGAAGAATAATTACACAATTTGTAAACCTCCTTTATTCATTGCTTCAATTGATGAGCTATTAGGAAAATTTATCTTTCCCTTAAAAGTTTTACTATTTGAACAACTTCCATGATTTGAGATTTGCTATTTTCATTAACAAGTTTCAATTCAACAATTTCTAGATCCTTATCAACCATTTGTTTATCTCTATCTACAATATATTTGTCTTTTTAGCAAGTGCCTTATTGTCACATCTCATTTAATTAGTCTAGCTTAATCACTAAATTATTGTAAATTAATTCTTTAATAACAAGCAATTAAGAAAGACAATCCAATTACATTAATTATTACTTGAAGGGTAATTAAGAAAGATTATAATGGTGATGACTAATTATGTTAGTTTGACAAGAACCAGTGACACTCTCTCAAGTTAGAAAGAGAGTATCATCGAGGAGAAGGATTTAGTCAATGGAGGTAACTTGCCATGATGGATTCACAACACACACACTTAAACTCATGTACCTAGGTTGCATCAAATTAGTGTATATATATGTTCATCATCTATATATAGTTTCCTAAGAATAAAACCTAGAGAGCTCATGTCAGTATTGGGTCATGAATCAAACTTAGAACAAAAGTATGCTACTTGTTTAATATATTGTATTATGTCATTATGTCAAATAGATTCAATTAATGAAAATTTGTATAAAAATATAAAATAACATTTTTCTTTTACTTATTGCTATTATAAAATAATAATAATAAATAATATCATTACATTTATTTTTATTTTAAAGGGACTAAAATCAATAGAATAAAATATTTTTTAAAAAAGAAAGAAAAACCAATGATATAAGAGAAATAATAGTATTGTTCAAAGCCTTAAAGGCAATTGGAAACAAAAGAAATCAAATAAAAAAGGGTGAACCCAAACTAGCCCACGTGCATCCTCAATGCTTCCAAATTTTGCATGCATATCTAACATGGAAGATAATAGTAAAGGTTGGTAAAGCTGGCTTTACCCCTAGCATCTGCTACGTATTTTTCAAATTTTCTTGCCAAAAAAGGGAAAAAGGGACAAAAAGAAAAGTTGAGTTCAAGAGGTAAGCTACCCATCAACATGAATTTTTAAGTCAAATGCCAAACCTTGGGCTGCACTTTTCATCTGCAAGATTTAGTGATGAATTTATTAGTGATGATGAAAATGTGGAATAAATGATGAAGTGCTGGAACAAATAATGGAAGGAGACGCAAATCTTGGGAAGCGATTGTGATGATTTACACAACTTAGGAGATTAAACTCGGTGGTTGAAAAATCTCTCATTTATTTTATTTTTTAGGTAATTTTTAATTGCATAATATATAGGGGATTTCAAGGATGATAGGTATATATTTGTTTACATAATTTATGTTGTGGTCATGATTTTGTGATCTAGGAGTATTAACGATCTCTTGACAAACCTGAACTTGGTAATTTTCAATAATTTTCTATCTTAGAGAGGAAATATATGATTATCATAATTGAGGATCATTAGAACTGTGTGGTGTTTGATTTGAAGCTTCCTTCTTTAATTTATCAAAGTGAGCCTATTCTCTCTACCTATGTTACATCCTTTTGTCTAATTCAATAAAATCTGACGTGGTTTATTGTGAGTTCTTGTTATAGATTTGGTTTCCTCACTGGAGGAAATGCATAATCAAAACAAAGAGTTAAATGTTTATAAAGAATGTATTTGTTTGTTTTCTTAGTGAATGTGATTATTCAAGCACACTTTTTAGGGAATATGGTATGGCAAACTAAGATATGGTGTGGAGATGCTCCTTCACTTGTCAAAGCTTATTTCAATCATCACAACTACCTTTTGTTTGGAATTAGTTTGTCAAGTGATTTTATCCATTCACCTAAAATATGGTTTAGTGACAATTATTCACAAGCCATTTTCCAAATTTTGTGGATTGTGTTGTCAATGAGTTTAAAATTGAAACCCAAATTTGAACCATTAAAAGATGAAACAAAAAAAAAAAAAAAAAAAAAACTCATGCTCATCAATCTAGGTTCTAATGAGAGTTGGCAATAGAGGGCACCTTTCTTTGTGTACAATTGTACTATTAAAGTCAAATATTATACAGCCATTTTGGAACTTGGATATTACTATCTTATAGGGACTTCATATGACAATAATAAGAGCTTGGGAATCACTAATGAATTTTGAAAAAATTGCCTATGCACATAATTTGAGGTATTTCTAAGGTCCATGAAGCAAAAAACTTTTTGAAGCTGGCTGAAATGACTCCTAGCAGTAAGATAGATTGAAGAGAGAAAATAGCAATCAGTATATCTCCTAAAGACTACATGTGTGGTTACTTTGAAGTGACCATGCTTTAACCTGAGGGAAATAAAGGTTTCCAAAGTTATGGTGGAAAGTTTTAGTACTTGAACCTAACTATGATATTTTTTTATTATTGGGGTGAAAGATTCATTTAATTTACAAATGATGTGAATAATGCATTATGACTAGAAGGGGAGAAATTATGAGCACATAATCTCATTGTGTATGTTAGCAATAAAAGAACAAGAGGGTCCATGTAATATTGAGAAATTAGGCTAGAAACATCCTAATTCTATAGCTTGGCTAGTGCACAATGTTTGAATAGTCTTCTTTATATTAATAATAAAAAAAAAAGCTAGAGGCTTGGTTGAGGTGAGGGTGGAGGCTTTGTTAACGATTTGAATATAGGGTTGTATAGATGCATGCAAGTGTAAGTAGATAAACGCTGGAAAACATGCAAAGCGATTTTAGGATAAGTATCTTTAATCGGTAAGGATGGTTAGAGATCTTCATTCTATTGATGTAGGCAATATGATCTACAATTTTCGTTCTTAAGTATAGATCTTGAGTATTATATGTTATTAGGTTATTGTTTCTTACTCAATAGTTAGTCTTTGGGATCAAATTTTAAAATTGTGTATATATAATAGTTTTTAAGATTGTCATTTTCATCAAACTATTGATTTTGGTTAGAATATTAGTGACCTGAGTTGTAGAGAGAACTACTCACATGCGCTTGGTTTTCTTACTAAATTTTTTCTATATTTTTTCTTCATTCTTTCCATAACATATTGGAGTTTTAAATTTGGCCAAGGGATGTAAAATTAATAAGTGTTTAAAATAATGGACCCTATTTCACTACAATTAGCATATTGAAAATTGATGTGATTATTTGAGAAAATATGTGCTTCCAATAAGTATTATCATTATATATAAATGCATTATAGGTAATTGAGTAAATTTATTAAATGATATTATCCCTGCCACTAGATTCTAGAAAAGACTTTAAATCTAGAAGTTATTAAATGAGGAAGTAAATCATTATATATAAATGCATAATAGGTAATTGAGTAAATTTATTAAATGATATTATCCCTGCCACTAGATTCTAGAAAAGATTTTAAATCTAGAAGTTATTAAATGATGAAGTAAAACCCTCTACTCTCAGTATTAGTTAGTGTTGAGTGTAGTTAGGGATTTATGGTTGCAATATGGAATTGTTTCTTGGGTGGAGTATTCAATAAACATTCTTTCCTTGGGAATATATTATTTTAACTAGTACTAGTATGGGCTTTGTCTTCTAGATATTATTTTATCAATTTTGTAGAATGTCAAGATATTGTAGTGAGATGATTGGGATATTCTATTCTATAAAAATTGAATGTATTTTTTTTTCATGCATAAGTAACAAACATTGAATATATTACTTTGGTTGTTTTATGTTCTATCCCATAATATTTTTAGAAATGGACAAGCCTATTAGATATATGATGCATGAGCATATAAGTATGACAGTTTGTCAATGACTCATATATGAATTAGACTCCATCATGCATGTTGGCCACATATTGTTAGATCCTTTGTGATGGGTCAATATTTTCTAATGGAGTGGCATGGAGAAGCTAATGCTTCATGGTAGGGTGGATATCACCTCAATAATTCTCTCTTTCTCTTTCTCTTTCTCTTTAGGTTAAAAAGAGGAAATAGAGGAGGGTTTGTAATGAAAGTGTTAATATATTTACTAGTTCTGTAACCTACTGATTGAAAGAGTAGACAACTTGTATACTTCTTACTCTTCACTTGTGTATTTTGAGTGTAGTGTCACATGATATATGTGCATGTACATGTAACGTAAAATGTATGCATTTTATAGTTATGCCAAAGTATGGTAAATGGATGTGTATAAATTATAATGATTGTAGAATCATTTTATATATGATAAGAAAATATATTTAGTCTAGTATTTGACTCCTTTGACTCTATATTATGTTTATTTTACCAAATTATTTTCATATTTATTAAGTGATTATCAAAAAGGTTGTTAAACTTCTTTTTTTCACCTTTGTTTTTTCAACCTTAGTTATGATTGTGTGTTTGACAAGATAGTCCTAAAACCTCTAACTTGAATCATCTAGCACTTGGTTTAGCTTTTCAGAGATATGTGTTGACCCATCAATATGTACTTCAATATTTTGGTGGATTTCTATTTTAAAGACACAAAATGCTAGAAGAACCCCTTGAAAATACACAATTGTTTCCTTTATAGTTCAAGCATAACTTAGTTGACTCCAACCAAACCCTAACCCCACCTAGGATTAGAAAATTGAAGAAACCCATCTAGGTAAGAGTTGAGGTAACCATATCATGGAAAAACATGCTAAAGGACAATCCTTGGACATGCACAATACTCAACAATGAATGTTGTCCAAAAATCCTTCAAAATTCCCCTATGAAATTAGAGATTTGGGCATAAGACAAGAGAGGAAGGACAATAATCAATATTTAAAGAGAATGGGTACCCATGAGATTAACCACAACCATCAACAAGTGCAATAGAAGTTGTCCTCAAGCCCAAAAACTAAATAGGCAGTGAGAAAGTTGCCTAGGAATTAATGACATTGACCCCCAAAAAAAATGTCAAATCATGAATTGTCGAGCTTTCAGGCTCGAAAGGAACCTTTTCCAAATCATTAATTAAATGGATCAGGACCCCAAAAGTGTGTCTCTATTGGAGGTCAGGCATCAGGCCTACCACTTACCACTTGCTAAAGATGCATGTTGAAGATTGGGACGAGGGACATGGAAAGTGCGAAGTCCAAAAGTTGTTTCTTGTTAGAGGTCAGGCGTCAAGCGATCCTCATACCATTTGTTGAAGACTAGATGAAGATGGCCAAAGCTACAAAGTCTAAAACCTGGGACCCATCGGTGGTCGGGCTTTAGGAAGAAGGGTTGCCTCCTACCGATTAAGAGGTAAGGGATAAGGTGGAATTTTGATCCATGACATCTGAAGGCTTTAGAGTTAGGAAAATATTTTGAAGGTTTTGTTAGGAGATGGGTGGAAGAAGGGTGGAAGGCGAAGAGAGACAGGAATCCTGATCTCTGATGTCTGATGAGTGAGATTAGGGATCAGGGGCGGGGAGAGAGGCTACCTCTTATCAGGTAAGAGGTAAGGTGAGACCTCGATGTTCGAAGCTCAAAAACAACCATCAAAAATTGGAGATCAAAGGGGGAGATGAGTGATAAGAAGGACAAAAGTGATAAGAGGGAAACCCAATGCCTGAAGTCCAAAATCATGCACATGCACAAAGAGAAGATTTTTTTTTTTTATGAATAGGGGTTTGCCTTGGTCAAACCTTGGTTTGGTAGTTAAACCTTGATAATGAAACAATGATAAAAGTAAAGAAAATGAATGAACACTAGCTTTTTGCAACTCACCAAACCCTTAATGGATGAGCTTAAAGGACTAAATTCTAAGGCATATCTCTAAGGATTGTATCTTCCATGAAATGACTTTATTGGATGCTTGATCTTGAATTGAATGCTTGCTTGAATGCTTGAAACCTACATCACGATGTTAGCTCCAAAAACATGCATGAATGCAAATTACTTTCACATGATGATTAGGATCTTGAATGTTGTTGTAGAAGATTGATAAATCTTCTTTTCAATGCTTTTGACAATAATATTTTCTCATAGGATAATTTTCAATTTAGACTTAGACTTAAATTGATAAAAAGACCTTGTATTTATAGGTATTTTCTTAATTTCCTGACAAATAGATTCCAAAAGCCAACATTTGCAACTTGAATTTGAATCATTAAAATTCCACCCAAAACATATTAAAATTTTGAATTTGGAAACTAAAGGGGACCCATTCACCCAAGGGCGAATGGGTCCTTACCTAAATTGTCACAACCTATTCGTTTTGAGGTGTTTAAAATATTAATTGCATTAATTAAATTTAGGTTCCCCTTTCAGAAAATAAAATTAATTAGGCTTTGGAATACATAATTGGGTCAATTAGAGGCTTAATTAGGTCCAATTAATTAAGGGGATGCAAACATAGTGTGAAATTGTAAAGGTATACAATTTTCTACACGATGTTTAGCCCCCACTTTAGTGAGAGTATGAACTTGCACTCAAACTCACGCTAAATTAGACAAGTCAAGAGAGGTCAAATTGTACATATATTGGAAAGATAAGATGACAAAGATCAAGGAGGATGATCAAGCCCCCAAGATCAAATATCTCATGGTAGACCAACAAAGGCACAAAGAGACACATGCCTATGTTTAATATGTAGTAGAAAGACAAGATGCACAATCAAACAATGTCAAAATTGATGCAAAAAGAGAAATGAAAAGGATGAAGGACTAGAAAGTTGTATTATGCCACATTCATAGAATACGTTGACAAGTGAAAACCCAGTGTCTAATATACAAACAAAATACATTCATGGGGTCTAGTGAAATCCAATGTCCATTAGGTGAGCCCTTAGAAAGTGAGAAACACACACTAGGTTGATATGAACCCACAAAAAAGTGGCAGATGGAAAATTCATTCTAGGTCTACAATCTCCCATACATCACCCATACCAAAACTTATACTCCCTGATAACATTGATAAGGTGCCACAAAATAGTCAAAGGGTTCCACAAGGCTAAAAATTTGCATTATGCTAGACACTCGTGGTATAAAATGGCACCACTGGCAAGCAAGTTGTGTTATGCTCGGTGTCCATGTCATGTATGGAAAAGGTTTAACAAGGCTAGCAAGGTGCATTATGCTAGACACTTATGGAAAATATCTCTATTGGAAAACAAGTTGTGTTATGATTCGTGGCCATGAAAAATTTATAAACCCAATAAGATTAAGATATTCAAAGGGGTTTTCCTTAATGTATGACACATCACACCTTAGAGGAACATCACATTTGATATCACCACAAAGAGAGGACTAGTCAATAAATAAAGGATTCACGTCTTAGGCAATGCAAACCATAGCATTACCACCAAGAGGAATGTCATATGCCAAGAAAGGTTGCACTCTTATAGGAAATCAAACCCAATCTCACCAAGAATAAGACACGTCACATGAATTAAGAAGACAACACTAAGAATAAAATATGCAAATAACGAGCGGGACCGTGTATTCCCCCACTTTAAATAAATTTTTAAACACCATGTTGTGAGAAATTACTTTAAAGTAGAAAAATGCTAAATGTAAATGACCAAAAGGACAAGAGAGCTTATTTGGAAATCCCTATGCCAACCATGTGTTTCCAAATAAAGTTGTGTCATAAAGAAGGGTTTCCTCCAAATGAAATTCCAAAAGATAACACATAAGGGATCTATGGATTTGGGGTTAGCATATGTCTTTACTACAGTGATATAATAGAGCTTGAAAACATCATCATTCCACAAATACTCATAGAATAATGAACATAAAGGAAGAATGGCACATAGAGAGAAAAAAAAGAAAAGCTTTTGGGTCAACATAGAAGAGACCTAAATATCTTGATGCCTTGCATCATCCAAAAAAGGAAATTGTAAGACAAGAGAAAAGATAAAGGTTTATGACATATAGAAGAATGGAGATATGAAGAATGTTATGATAGATTTGATTCCTTTGTATCATTGCACCAATGAAGTGACAAGGGTCATCCAAAGAAAATCTCACAAACATAAATAAATTCTAAGCAACACAATATGGAGGATCACATTATGCACATGCAATCACAAAGGACATGAAAAGAAGACAAAGAGAAGACTAGTATGGTGTATGTGATTCAACCTATAGCAGGTCGTCTGGATTCCAATCTTGTTCATCATATACGAAAGGTGGATGACTAGCCAAAGGGACAATGACAAGTGTCGTACTAGGAGCATCACTAGGTTCTTGACATGTGGTGATTCACTCTTGTTAGGAGGATCATCACGGTCGCCCCCATCTAAAGCCAAAGAAGTGGAAAATAAGAAATTTAGTTCACCATGCACTTTTTCATCAACCTTAGTAATCTCATCATCATCATCCAAATTAATCACAATGAGAGGTATAATGATAATTTCCATTGTAGGTTCTTGCTCTTGTTTTGATGGATATATATAATTTTCTTGTTGCAACGAAGGTGGAGAATCATCATGTATTGCTTGAGTTGGTGTTTGATATTGGGTTGTTGATTTTTTATATTCTTCTAACTAATGAGAAATAGCATGACGTCTACACCCATGCTCTTTAGCATTTTGGTTTCTTCTTGCATAATTTTCAAGTTTTGAAGGTGTAGGATCGGGTTTATCAATCATTGGTATCTTTTCTTCTTTTAAGGGAGGAACAAAAAGGACCTTAGAGGGTTGGGAAACCACTTTCTCTTTAGGTTTATACACTTGCTTCATTTTATAAAGGATGAAGGGAATGGTATGGCTATCTCTTGGTCTTTTTTGGATGAAGGAATTGGAATATTTTCATTTTGTTTACTATTAATAGCTTTAGGTTCAAACATAGGTTCATCTAGAATGATAGGAGTGGGAGGAGAAAATATGATTTTTCAAGTTCATTCAAAATATTGGTAAGGGATAACTCAGCTATATGCTTTGCTTTGAAATTTTGATATGAATTAAAGAAGAAATCCTCACAAGTTGTAATAGGTTCCATAGGCTCAAGCCAAAATAAATCCAATGAGAAGTTTTCACGAGAAGACAAAGGATTAAACCCACTATGATGCATTGTGAAAATTCGGTTTTCAAATGGAAATTTCAAACATTTGTGTATGACTGATGAGACACCATTCATGGAGCATAGCCAGGGATAGCCTAACTTCACACAAAATTGATCCAATGTTGGGATGATGGAGAATGAGACATTCAATTCTTTCGGTCCAACTATTAATGGGAGAGTGATCGAACCTATTGTAGGGTGAGCACAACCATCATGTGTTTTGATCCATGCTTTTGATTTTTCATAAGATTCTTGGTAAATTTCATGCACAAATAATAATTTATCTTTGATCATATTCTCTACACACATAAGATCAATTAATATCCCATTAGTAGGCTTGTCATTGATTCTATCAGCAATGTAAAGAGGACTATCAGGAGCATGCTTAATTATATCATTTGATGAGAAAGCAATGTCAAGGGGCATTTTTGTTTGGCCCTTATGAGGTTGAATTCCAATGAATCCAATCATAGCATGTATGTCATCTTCATTATCACTCATTTTGTCATTATTCGTGTTTTGTAGTTTGTCAACATTCATCACATCATTCTTGGTATCACTAGCTTTCACAAAAGAGATAGAATGATTTGGCATGGGATTGGTATAGATTTGAAAATTTTGGTAGGGAGGGGCAACACACTTATTTATTTGATCATTAACACCACCCAACTGGATGTTCTTAGAATCAATGAGGTCTTGCACCACATGTTTAAGGTGCTTGCATTGTTTCGTATCATGTCTATTTTTTCGATGAAAATGGAAAAAGGCATTTGGGTTATGTTTCAAAGGTAAAGGCTTAGTGGTATCAAGAGTTCTAATGGGAGGTAAGGTAATTAAGTTCTTACTCAATATTTGCATCATGATGGAATGGAGATTATTAGGTAACAGGGTAAATTATCTATTCCTTTCCCTGAATTGATATGGAGTTGTCATTTTTATAGAAGCCACTTGAGACTCAACATGTTGACTTGTTTGAGTTGGACTTATTTGAATGAAGCCCTTGTTTTTTTTCTTGAATGGTTAGAAGTTATTATGAGACACGGATTCATATTTTTTAGGAAGGTTGGAAGAAGTTTTTGTTTCACAATGACTAACTGAATTATGATAGTCATGGAAATTCATGCACAAGTGTGTAGAGGAGGGAAATTTCATCATCCCAAGTTTATCTTGAATCTCTTTTTGTGAATTTTCAATGAACATTCTTTGAAGATTAGCATCGGGAATCTTAATGTTGATTTGTGAGAAAAGTAATTGATAATGTGCTATAAATTCAGTAACATTCTTATCATCCTTTTGTTTACATTGCATAAAATCAACTAATGTCATCTTGGGACCGACATGAACTTGGAAATGGTTGAGGAAGGAATCAAAAATATCATTCATTGAACAAATTGAGTTATTCAATAAAGAGAAACTTTTCCAAGGTTGTATCTTTCAAGGATCTAGGAAAAATATTATCCAAGAGCTTATCTTCAAAAATGAAGTCACTACATAAGGTTGTGTATTCCAAGACATGTTTACTAGGATCTCCTTTTTTGCCATATTCCTCAAATCTACAAAATCTCTATGTCTTGTGGCATTTTTTCTCTCAATATCTCCAATGACAATGGGTTTCTTTTTGTTGGATTTAATGGTGACTCCACAACACCCCCAAGAATAGTTGCTAGACCAAAATATCTTCCACAAGAGAGAAAATGGCAAGAATAATTGCTTCAACAATGCAATACTGAATATGGATTGAATATGGGCTGAATATGGTTGAATATATAATGTACATGAAATTCCTTGCTTATAAAGACAATGTAAGACATAGGATTAGACAAGATTATGGAAAATTTCTTAATCCTATAACATGTGACAACTAAATTATAACAACCTAGGATAAGATAAAGTCTAGACATGACAACTAAGACTTATAGAAGGAATATTATATCTTAAGTAAACATGTGACTATATCCCCTAATTACCTAGTGAGTGAATTATCTAGGTACAATACATTTATTCACTCCAACACCCCCCTTAAATGCAACTTAGGGAGAAGATTATTATGCAAACTATGAAAATATGAGGATGAAGATGGGTCTCAGCTACTAGTCCATGTTGGGTACCCATTTACAATGCAAATTAAATACAATGCAATCTCTCATAAATAGAGAGAGGGAGAAAACCTAATGGGACAAAAATCATCTCCAAAAGAGAGAAAAGAAAGAAAGAAAAGATAATGTATGGAGGACTCAATGATACCCCCCAAGGACTACATCCATCATGTATTTACAATCAATGACCCCCCATATTAGGGAAAAAGAGAGACGAGATATCCCCCCCACAAAGAAGAATCTCCAATGTTGGTGAAGAATGCCTAAAAAACAAAAGATGATCCAATGCCTACAAGCAACACGTCTTCCCTTAGGAAGAAATAAACCCATAGGTTGGTGAAGAAGCAAATCCATGTCCAACTAAAAGCAGGAAGAATGAAGTCTCAACATGCATGTCTCTGGAATATAAGGAGGAGTCTCCAAGCTTGAATAATCCACAACATAATCATGGTCAAACTCAACCAAGAAACATCAAAAATCAAGATAATGAAGAGACTCATGAATGTCAATCTCCAAAGACAAAGAAGATGGGATAATAGTTGTGCTAAAAATGTCATCAAAGATGAGAAAAACCCCCTCAAGTGTGTCCTCCAAATTTGCAATGAGACTCCATAAACAAGTTAGAAACACTTATCAAATATTCATCCCACAAAGAAAGATCTAAAAAACTATTATCATCCTACTGAATAGAAGCATTGATAGCTAAAGAAGTGGGTGGAGGAGTGGGAAGTTTGTCACTAGTCTCTAGAATACCAAGGTGTAGATGATCAAACTTCTCCTCTCAAACATGATTCACACTCAATTAAGGAGTGTGATATGCAATCAAAGGAACATTATTTTCTTCTGAAGTAAAATGTGAAAAGGAATACAATAGAGATGAATGATCAACCATCCTGATAGCAACAAAATAGCTAGTCTCCAAGTCCCTTATGTACACTCTATCAGGATTGAACTCAATTGTTTTACCTTGAACACCATGGGTAATTTGATAAATAGAAAGGAGATTTTATGTTAAGGAACATAAAGTACATCATTAAAAGTCCCTTCCCCCATTTCAATAGAACCCTTCCCACTTACCTTCATATATGTATTATTTCCCATCAAAATATGAGGAGAATTACAAGGCTCAAAAGAAGAGAACAAATCCATAGAAGATGACATATGATGAGATGCCTTTGAATCAAGAAGCCATCTATTAGATTCAAGACTTGTAGAGGCCAAAAGTGCTTGTCATTTCATTTTGTATGACCTAATTTTAGGTCTTGTATTCCTTGATTGTGATGATGGAGTTGTTGATTGAGATGAAGAAGAATACACTAATGAGGGTAGTTGTATGTTATTCATTTGACACCATGTTGAAGTTAATGGTAACTCCACAACACCCCCACAATAGCTGCTAGACCAAAATATCTTCCACAAGAGAGAACATGGCAAGAATGCGTGCTTCAACAATGCAAGATTGAATATGGATTGAATATGAGTTGAATATACAATGTACATGAGATTCCTTGCTTTTAAAGACAAGGCGAGACATAGGATTAGACAAGATTATGACAAGTGTCTTAATCCTATAACATGTGACAACTAACTTATAACAACCTAGGATAAGATAAAGTCTAGACATGACAACTAAGACTTCTAGAAGGAATCTTATACCCAAAGTAAACTTAACATGTGAATGTTTCCCCTAACTACATAGTGAGTGAATTAGCTAGGTACAAGACATTTATTTACACCAACACTTTTGACATATTGTGAAGGTTTCCCATTTTGATTTTGGTTCAATGTAGAAATTTATCATTGAATGGATGAAACATTTTGCACAAGATGATTGAGGACAAAATCATTTTTTATGTTTTGGGATGGAGGTGAGCATGGTGGAGGTGTATATGTGCTAGGAGGTCAACTATAGTGCAATTTTGTGAGGGGTGATGGGTTAGGAGATATGATGTTTGAATTCACAAAGCTATAAGGATTCCCATTGGAAATAACCAAAGTTGGATTGATATTGCTAGTAGGTTTCATTGTTGTAGTGATAGTTGGATTAGTGTGTGTAGGAATAGAAGCTATAGTTATGGAGGGAGGAATTTGATTCCCTCCTTGGCTTTGGATATTATTGAAATTTTGGGCACGGCTAGCCCTTGTAGGAACATGATTATCAATGGCTATGCACAATCTCTATTCCAAAATTATTGTCAAGCATTTTCCTCATGTTATCTATGATAGGAACTGTAGTACCAACAATGAATTCAATACTCACAAAGTCTTGTAATCTTCCTAAGGCTCCATCCATTTATTTTATCTTCTCTTGAGGGACATTAGCAACCATTGTTTCAACATCAGTTGCATTGGTGGAAGGTAAGGTCGTCATAGGAAATGTGGCATCATGGTTATGATCCATAATGGGTTGACTAGTGTCAACACTATGAGTGAAAGAGTTAGAAAAAGGATCCACAACGCATGTACTAGCACAAGATTGCATGAGTCATGTCAACATTAAGAGTGAAAGAGTTAGAAAAAATATCAACAACGAATGTACTAGTACGAGATTGCATGAGTCTTGAACTGTGTCTCACTAAAGTATTGATAGTAGGACATTGGGTTGTGAAACTCATACAAGTTTCACCAAACCAAAAATTCCTCCAAAATGGAGAAAAGGCACTAGGCAAATGTAGCAAACACCCAAAAATAGGAAGTACAATGCAAGTGTGTAAAAATATATTGCAATGTTTAGGTTTGAAACATGATAATTTACTGAATTTAGAATGTAAAAAACCTAAAGATGATATTTTTTAATGCCAATTTTCATTCCAAACAATGCACTTAATTTGACCAATTGAACTTGATTTAAGAAACTGCATAATTTTCTATTTTCTGAAACTGAAACACGGATCTGATAGCAAAATGAAATGAAGCAAACAAAGACGAATTAATGCCTGAAAATTTGAAAAGAAACCTATACAAGGACATGTGATCTCAAGGGTGAATGAGTCTTTGAATAGGGGTTTGAAAAATTAAAGTTTGATTTTTAGATTTAGTGTTTAAATTCTTTGTTTTAGGTTGTAGACTTTGAATACTATGACAATTTTTTCCATATTTAGGTGTCTAAAAGAAAATGCAACTAATGAAAAAAAGTGAACAAAATGGCAACTTTTGGATGCAAATTTTAATTAAAATTTTTGATCTAAATGATTGAAAGAAACTTTTAATATGACTAACATGCAAAATGTATGCAAGATTGATCTGAAAAATGATGCAAACATTCAATTCTAAACCCTAAATGAGATGCAAAGAAAATTAATGCAATCCTAGATCTAGGGTTTTCAAGATCTCCAAATCAAAATTTAGCATGTACAATGTTAGGTTCACCAAAATGAAATGAAGAAAAAAATTGGGGTAACATGATGTGGTGGATAAAGGGGGTTGAATGCATGCCAAAATCAAAAGGGGGTGTCCACCTAGTTACAAATCCATTTTCCCTAGGTTCATTAGGAAGAGAGAGTAGGTCACAAATGATTAGAATTGACTTATAACCCTTAGGGTGAGTCAACCTTAGATTTGGACACTAGGAAACCTTAGCTTCCTTATGATAGAAATGATTGATTGGTTGTTTTGGGATATGAATAAAACTGCATTAAAAATCAAACCTATATGATCTAACACTTGAAATGCCAACTATTATGATAACAGAAAGAGAAACACTAATTTACTAGCAAATCTCAGAAGGGTAAAATGGGATGTACCTAGCTCCAAAAGTTGGTTTTGAACTCTGCTCAAGGATAGATTTTCCCTAGGGCAAATGGGTCTCTATATAGGGGTCTAAAAATTCTTTTTACAATCCTTGGGTCCTAGTGTGTAAGGGGAAAATTGATATGCATGACGAAATCAAAATGAATGAATTAAACTAATCTAATCCAAACAAAAGATTAAGATTCATACCCATTACTCACGAAATGAAACTATGAAGAAACAAAATCAAACAATGTAATCAAAGAAGAGAACATAAATTGAATTCATAAAACATAGTGTTACCATCCCGTGTCGAAGTGTATTCACAATGATGTTGAATCGTTGTATCAATGTGAAGCCTCCATTTATGCACTTGTAAAAGCTTCAAAGTGATGTGATGTTGATAGAAGGTGTGTATTAAAGCTTGTGAGGAATCGATTGTCAATTTAGAATTACTTCGTTGTGCAAAATATGCCAATTATCTTATCATTTTTTAGGATGAAGAGGATTGTTATATAGATTTTACAATTTGAGATGAACGATCGAGATCGTGTAGTAGAATATCCTAATCAATGGTTGAAAGATGTTGAGAAGAATTAGATTGTTTAGTTAGCTTTTGTGATCGAATCAATTAAGGATATTGATTGATCAATTAGAGGAAATAGATTGCCTAATCAATGGAATTGAGGAAATCGTGTTGATCCTTCAATAGAATTGAAGAATAGATGGATTAGTTAGGAAATAGATGAATTAGTCAGGAAATATATGAATCAATCAACCAATCAGAGTGAGCTATCGATGGACCATAATTTGCTCAATCATAAAAAAGCGGGTGAGGGTAATTAATTAATATTTTTGAGTTTGAACATGCAAATTGTGCTTGACTTTGGCAAACAAAGTTGTATTTTTTGTTTTGACCTTTTTGAATGATGTTTGAATAATTTATTTAATTATTCATGTTTAGGGGAAAGTGATTTAATTAAACTATTGTGTTTTAATAATTTAATTGATTTACAGGAATAGGGTAAATTAGCGACATAATTAAATAATTGATGTTATTTAATTAATCAAGAGGAAAAAAGTTGGATTAGTACTTTATTAAATAAATGAAATTTATTTAAATAGTCAAAAATGATGAAAAAGTGAATTAATTAAATAATGTAATATTATTCAATTAATGGAGGAAATTAGGGTAAATGATGTGAATAGCAATGATATTGTGTTAATGATGTAAATGATGATTGAGGATGAAAAAATTTCATTTAGGATGTGTGATAAGTGTTAGGTAATTTTTACATGTCTACACCTGGATCTAGGCTTTTGATTCCACCAGGTTGGACTATCGAAAGATCAGAAATAAAACCTATAGGGTAAGTTTTTGTGTCTTGACAACTTTGATGACAACTTTGACAACTTTTCAAATTTTCTCTTTTGATCCAATTTCAATCATTCTTCACCTATTAACCTCCACATGCACAAAGAGAAGAAAAATGTTTTTTTTTGGTGACTAGAGGTTTGTCTTTGTCACACCTTGGATTGGTAATTAAACTTTGATAATGAAAGAATGATAAAAGTAAGGAATGAAGAAAGAACATTAGCTTGTTGCAACTCACCAAACCCTTAATGGATGCCCTTAGAGGATTGAAGTCTAAAACATCTCTCTAAGGATAGGATCTTGCATGAAATGGATATATTGGATGATTGATCTTGACTTGAATGCTTGAAACCTACATCACAATGTTAGTTCCAAAAACATGCATGAATGCAAATAACTTTGAAATTATGATTAGGATCTTGAATGTTGTTGTAGAAGATTGATAAATCTTCTCTTCAATGCTCTTGACAATAATATTTGCTCATAGGATAATTTTTAATCTAGACGTAGACTTGAATTGATAAAAAGGCATTGTATTTATAGCTATTTTCTTAATTTCCCAACAATTAGATTCCAAAAGCCAACATTTGCAACTTGAATTTGAATCATTAAAATACTGCAAAAAGCATATTAAAATTTTGAATTTGGCAACTAAAGGCAACCCATTTTCCCAAGGACGAATGTGTCTTGACCTAAATTGCCAGGACCTATTCATTTCAAGGTGTTTAAAATATTAATTGCTTTAATTAAATGTAGGTTCCCCTTTCAAAAAATAAAATTGATTAGGCTTTGGAATACATAATTGGGTCAATTAGAGGCTTAATTAAGTCCAATTAATTAAGGGGATGCAAACATAGTGTGAAATTGTAAGGGTATACAATTTTCTACACTACACATACATTCCCTTAAGGATAAGGCAAGGTGTGCAAAAGAACTTGGAAAAGTAGGAACCTAATCTAATATGTATAAAAGACTAATAATACCTCAAAAACAACATTTGACCCCATTGACTATGATTGGTATTTCTTCTCCATCCATTTTAGATAGTTAGAAAGCATTATGTTGTTTTCACTCTGAAATGATGTAAGGTCCCCTCCACATGGCATCAAATTTTGTGTGCCTTCCAGGTCTACTCCTAAGTTCCCATTTGAGGACTATATCCCCTTCCTTAAAGACCCTAGGGGTTTTCCTTTTATCAAAAGATATTTTTACCTAATTTTGATGCCCCTCCATTATCTTCATTTCTCTATCGTTGGCTTCTTCTAACTCCATCAGTTGTGCATACCTGATCACCATAGGGTCCTCCCCCTCTAGCATCTCCAACTCATTAACCAACTCAAGAGTTGGCAGCTCAATAGATAAGGGTAACCTTGCTTCTTTTCCATACACCAACATGTATGGAGAGTTAGCAATGGACCTCTTGGGGGTGATTCTATCCGCCCACAGGGAAGACTTTAACTTGGTATGCCAATTCCTTTGTTTATCTACCATGGTCCTCTTGATGATTCTTATCAAGTTCTTGTTTGTTGACTTATCCAAACCATCCCCCTGAGGGTAATAATTTGATGAAGTACTCAAATAGATGTCATTCTTGATAGCCCATTCACTTAATTTTATACACACAAAATCCAAAGCATTATTAGAAATAATAGAATCAGGCACACCAAGCCTTGTAACCAGATCCTCATAAAGGTTGAGGACAGTAGTCTCATTAGCCTCCCTTAATGCTATAGCTTTTGTCCACATGTTGAAGTAATTTGTGGCATTGAGGACCCATTAATGACCCGCACTCGAGGTTGGGTTAATAGCTCCAATAAAGTCAATACCCCACTTTATGAAGGGCTACTCAACTTGGATAGGTTGCAAAGGAAGAGTTGTCAACCTTTCTCTTCCTGATAAAAAGGCACATTTCTTACACTTCCTTACTCATTCATGTATATCTTTGAATAAACTAAGCCAATAAAAATTTTCCCTCATTATCTTTAGAGTTGTTATTTGAGGTGCAAATTTTCCACCAACTATGCCATCATGAAATTCCTCAAGAACCTTTCAACTTGATCAGTATCAATGCATCTGAGAAACACATCTTTGACATCTTTCTTGAAAATTACACCATTTAGGAGTACATATGGGATGAATTACATCCTAAAATACCTCCTATTAGCTCTATCCATTCCTCGTGGACATTCACTTGTTTGGAGAAAATGAACCATATCTCGTACCCAGCCCTAGGGAGAAGTATGTGCAGCTACTTGGGATTTATCTTGGATGATGGCCTCTGCAACCTCTTTCTCGCTACCTCCCACATCACCAACTATCTTTTCACTCAAACCTTTACCTCTTAAAAGATTTGTGACCTTGATTTCCTCATCATACTCCATCACTTTGGTGACCCACCAAACCCTTTTTTCACTCAAATCCTTATTCAATAGGAACTCCTTAACACTTGGGTGAGCAACCATTAACTGAATCTTGTTATTGGAAACCAAATTGTGAAACTTTTTGAGGCTCCTAATTACAATAAGCACATGATTCTAAACAAAAGAGTACATTTTTTCATAACCTTCTAGGCCTTGACTGAAGAAGGATATTGGTTGCTCCAAAAAAAATTCATTCATCTACACCAGCACAGCTGAGATGGTATCCATGTTCCCATAAGCATAGAGAATTAAATCCCTAGAAAATTTGGGATTTACCAATGTAGGTGTTGTTATGGCCTCTTTGATGGCCTCAAAACTTTCTCTTCCTTCCTTTGACCAGCTGAAACTCATAAGTTTCTTCAACATAGTTGTTAGGGGCTTTAATAAATCAACAAAATTAGGTATGAACCTCCTAACAAAACTTATCCTTCCCAGGAAACTTTGTAAACCCTTTTTATGTCTAGATAGAGGTAGAGCCAAAATAGTAGTCACCCTTTTAGGATCAATGGTCACCCCATGTTTTGAAACCACATGACCTAGTAACCTACCTTCATGCACAACAAAAATGCACTTTTTGGGATTAAATGATATCCCAAACTCTCTACAACTAACAAAAATATGCCTCAAGTGAGTGAAATGTTCCTTTGCATCCTTGAAGAAAATAGTAATATCATCTAAATATACAAGGACAATCTTGTACATGGGGTCTTGGAAAGCCATGTACATTACCCTTTGAAAGGTTTCCACAACATTGAACAATCCAAAAGACATTTTCTTGTATGCCATTGTTTGCCACTTAGTGGTGAAAGCTATCTTATATTGGTCATCTTCCTTCAATAAAACTTGGTTGTATCCAGAGTAACCATCGAGCAAAGAAAACCTTTTAGAACATGTGATAATTTGCAAAATATGCTTCATTGAGGGCAGTGGGTAATGGTATTTGAGTGGGGCCCTATTCAGGTCCCTAAAGTCAACATAATCATATTTCCCCTCCTCCTAATAGGGACAACATTACAAACCCATGAGGTGTGTTTGATTAGGAAAATAGTATTTCTCTCAATCAAATTTTTTAATTCATTTCTCATGAGTGGTTCAAGCTTGGAATTTAAAGGCCCTTGCTTTTTCCTCACTAGTTTTGCACACAACTCAAGCTCAATGGTGGGATCATAGCCCTTTAAATCAAAATAGTCCTAAGCAAAAATGTCATGGAATTCTTGACAGAGTGCAACAAAAGCTTCTTTATCCTCTTGAGAACAAAGTTTACCAATTTTAAGAAGCTTACCTTTGAAGATCTCCACTTTATATTTCTCCTTCTTAACATGCATGTTGGTTTTTCCTCTTTTTAGCTAATCATTTGAATTGAAGATGGAATTCAAAGTGACCAAACCACTTGGAATTTTATTTTTCTCAGTTGTATAATTTGGTCACCATATTGTTGCCACAACTTTGCTTGGTTTCCCGTTGTAAACTCAGCCTCTTCGAGCAAGAAACCAAGCACCTACTCGTCACTTTCAAAAACTTGTCAATGGACGTTGTTATCAGGAACCAATGGCCTTACAACCACCTTGATATACTGATTTACCCTATCCTCCTTAATATCATTTGGAATATCAAATTGAGCACCTATAGCAACCAGCCTATCAGCATATTTATTATGATTTCTAGGTATGGATAACAAACTAAAAGCATCAAATTATTCCATAATATGGCATACCCTATGTTTGTATGACTTGAGAAAGTCATTTTTAGTCACATGCAAGCCTCTTACCTAGTTTACAATCAACTCACTATCACCAAACACTTGTATACAACTTTTTTTCCTTTTCCTTGCTCATTCCAAACCTTGTATAAGGCCTTCATATTCAGTTGTGTTGCTAGTACAACTAAAAGAGAAACAAAAAGTTGAGTAAAATAAACTAAAAGCATAGAACTCCCACCAGCTCCATTCTTACTTCTTGAACCATCAAAAGAACATCTTCCAAACTTCATTTTGTTGTTGTTCATGTATTTGATCATCTTACTTTTGAAGATTTGGAATGAAAGAGTTTGGCTCATGAACCCAAAAAACACCTAGGCCCACCTCCTCCAAACTCTTACTTGAGTCAAATCCAACATCTTCAGTTGCCTATTCATCCAAAAGAATATCTGGAATATCCTTCGTTTGGGTGCTTGGTTCCTAAGCAACATCACGCTCATTGTGATAAAAGATGGTACAATTGGCATTAGCAAGATAGGATAGATATGGTTCTATGTGATATTGTGCTATAGGTTCAAACATATTGGTCACTTTGGTTCCATATCTTGTTCTAAACAGCATATGCATGACCAATCTGAGGATAGATAGCCACCTATTTTGGTAGTGAAATCTCTTGAAAGACAAAGAGCAAAGTAAGGTGGCAGGTCAAATACATAGACATCTTGTGGAATGGAAAAGTTGGGACATTTATGCAAAGTAAGGCTCAAATCCTTCACAACCCCCATAGTGTTGAAAATCATCCCATCAAGTTGGACCACCCCTTTCTTGAGGGATTGGTACTTAATACCCAATCTATCTGCAATCTTCTTAGGCATAACGGAACTGCTAGCCCCTAATTCAATCATATAATTGTGAACAAACTTATCTCCTATGATTAAGGACACATAAAAGGGAGGTGTCTTGACCTCTTTGTTTGGTTGTTCTTTGTTTTCCTAGGGTGTATTAGTAAGCACAACTCTATCTTGATTACCCAAAAACTCCTTTGATACACCCACATTTGATAAGGCAACTTGCAATAATTCCCTTTGTCTTGGGATGGACAAAGAGTCCCACATGGACACAATAACACTAACCTTCTTCATATGCTCAATGATATTGAAAGGGGCAACACTTACCTTCTTATGATATTTTGTGACAACGATATCCCCCTACCAGTGGTCTAGTTGAGACTGAGTTCCAAGTTGCGCTTTAGTGGTCGTTTGTTGATTCTTTTATTGAACCTAGGCTACATGAGGCATAAATGGGCCAGCAACCTCTTTTTCCTCTCTAGAAGCTTGATGATATTCCTTACTTGTTGGTTGCACTATTTCCACAGCTCTTTTCTTGCTTCTTGTGTTAGCTGGTATAGAGTTATGGTCTTGCTTAACCCCACAAAAATCCCCTCCCTGCCAATTTAGTAGAGTGGTGTCACTTGGAAAATGTTGTAAGGGTATTTCATCTTGTGCATTTGGTTGTAAACTAGGTGCACTTTGTGTCATTAAGGCTTGATTGATCACCCCATTTGAACAAGTAGATTGGTTATGGGGTTGATTGCAAGGGAAGCACCTTTCATATTCTTAAGCAAGGTTGTTTTGTATAGGTACTAGCTCTTTGGATGTGCTTGTTGCATTTGGATTATATGCTTGAAAGGGCCTTGAGTTAAGAGCTTTTATTTGGCCTTCATTTTTTGTTTGATAGGGTAGCCTATTTAATTGATTGGGTTGGTAAGGAACTTGATTTGGGGGCTAGTAAGGATTATAATTTTGAAATTGTTGTTTTTTCATGTTTACCAACTCATTTCCAAACATTTGGAGAAGGAATTCTATCTCTTGCAACTCAAGAGACTATGTCGGGACATCCTTTCCTTACATAGGGGCAATTGGTATAGGGGCTATTTGTGGCGCTTGCATTGGCGTGATGGGTGGCATTTCAGGAAAAATGAGCATGGGAGGTCTTGGGGAAATTTTCCCAGCCTAGATGAGGCTATTCTCAACTCTCATAGCTACCTCATAAGCATTAGGGAGTGTGTGTGCACCCATAGATTGTATCATTACAAAAATGTCACTATTGAAAGCCCTTAAAAAAATATAGGAAATCATGCCGAGTTGAAGGTCTTACCAGTAGTGGGATTCTATCCCATCTTTTGGAAGCAAAAATTGAAGTGTGTCATGTGCTCATGGGGAGCTCTCTTCATAGTTGTCAATTGCTCATCCAAAGACAAGTGATCCGATTTGTCTTCAAAATGCTTGCAAATCCTATCTCCCAACTAATCCCAAGAGGTCATAGAATTTACTGCCAACCCTCTGAACCACTATAATGCCTTTCCCCCGAATGAGGTGGCCAAGAGTCTAAGAGCAACTTTGTCTTCTGTAATATTGTGGGTTGTACATACTGAAGCCACATCTCTAATATATTCAATGGGGTTGGTTTGGTCTTCTCCATTAAAAAATGGAAGGCTTTTCAAAGCAGACATAGGGATGTAAACATGTTGTTGTAAATTTACTGGGCTACCCCCATTAAAAGGCACAAAAGGTTGATTTCTAGATGAATCATGGAATAGATTCATTTGTGTCTAAGCAGTAGGTATTCTAACTTGAAACAATCTAGCCAACAATGGCATAGATTGAGCCTTAGGAGGACTTGTGCTTCTATTTCTCCTAACAAGTGAAAAAGACTATTTGTTTCTTCTTCTAGAGGTAGGAAATGGTAGTTCAGTATATCGATAAGTACCTCGAGAAGATGCTCTTGTTTGGATTATTGGCATGAATGTGCAGGTCTACTTTGGCACATGATTCTAGGTAGTAGCTAAGTCGCTTTCTTCTTATGTAGAATCCTCCTTTGAATGTAGAGTCATCAAGTACCTTGTTCAACTATCTCTTCAAGATTGATCTATTGAGAGTAGCAACATTCTCTCAACAATGGTAAAGTGAAACTTCTTGTCCCACTAGGTGTGCCAAAAACTGTTGTCACATGGAAATGCACCCTACTGAATGAGGAGTTCAGCATTCTAGTGTAACAATGAAACTAACCTCAATGTGTGGGACCTTGCAAATGAGGTTAGATCTTCGGAGAAGGTTGGATTCCTCTCAAAACCAAGTGCAAAAAAATTTGGTCCAACCCAGCACTATAAAGGCTCTAAACTAACCCTAAACTATGAATCACAAGAGGAAAAGGGAGAAGGAGGTATGCTAAAAAGAAGGGAAAACAGTAATACACCAAGTTTTGAAGTGTTTCTTCCTACTTTTAATAAACAAGGAATCAATAAAATCTCTTGAGGATCTCACGCAGTTCTTTATTTTATCAGATTTGGAGGGAAAGCATGAAGGCTAAGATTCTTAAAGATCAAAAGGAGTAAGGGTTACCCACAATTAGCACTTTCACAACCAACAAGAACAATAATACAACTTATAGAAATGATAAAAACAATGCATGCACAGAGGTGTCAAACAATTCACAAGATACAAGCATATAGAAGAGGAAAAATAAATGATTTTATTGATACAAAGGCATGGAAGCCAATTTTAAAGTCAGAAAATGCTAGAGTAGCATAAGCTATTAGAGAAGATCCACAAAAAAAAACCCTGAAAAATATACAAGTGTTTTCTTTATAGTTCAAGCATAACTTAGTTGACTCCAACCAAACCCTAACCCTACCTAGAGTTGGAAAATAGCAGAAATCCAACCAAATTAGGGTTGAGGTGACCAGATCATGGGAAAAAAATGTTGAAGGACAAGCCCTGGATGTGCACAAAGTCTTGCAATAAATGTTGTGGCAGAAAATCCTCCAAAATACCCCAATGAAATCAATGATCTAGACATGGGGTAAGAGAGGAAGGACAATAATTTGTAGTTAATGAGCATGGGAACCCATGAGATGAACTACAACCATCAACAAGTGCAATAAAAGTTGTCATCGAGCCTCAAAAATCAAACAGGCAGGTGAGAAATTCACTCAGGAATTAATGATGTCAACCCCAAAAAAACACATCAAATCATGAAATATTGGGTATTTGGGCCCGAAAGGAACATTTGTCAAATCATGAATTAAATGGCTCAAGATCCTAAAAGGGTGTCTCTATCAGAGGTCGAGCATCAAGCCTACCACTTACTACTTGTTGAAGATGCATGTTGAAGATTGGGACAAGGGACACCGAAACTGCAAAGTCTGAAAGTTGCTTCTTGTTGAAGGTAGGGCATCAAGAATACCTCATACCGTTTGTTGAAGACTAGATGAAGATGGCCAAAGTTGCGAAGCCCAAAACATGGGACATGTTGGGGGTTGGGTTGGGGGTTGGGCTTTGAGAAGAAGGGTTACCTCCTACTGGTTAAGAGGTAAGGGATAAGGTGGAATTCATATCCACGACATTTGAATGCTTTAGAGTTGGGAAAATCTTTCAAAGGTTTTGTTGGGAGTTGGGTGGAAGAACGGTGGAAGGAAAAGAGATACAGGAAGCTCGATCATTGATGTTTGAATAGTGACATCGAGGATCGGGGGCAAGGAGAGAGGCTACCTCTTACTAGGTAAGAGGTAAGGTGAGACTCTAATGTTAGATGCCCGAAAACAACCATTGAAAATCGAAGAGCAGAGGGGGGAGATAAGGGATAAGAAAAAGGATAGAAGTGACAAGAGGGAAACTCGATTCCTGAAGTTTGAAATGCAACACTTAGGAAAATCTGGGAAGGACTTAATGAGGCTTCAGACGGTTGAGCGGGAGGCTTATGGATTACAAATAAGTGATAAGGCTTAAAGGGGAAGGTTGATGGTCGACACCCGAAACTCTTAGGAGGAAGAGGGGAAGAAGGTGGAAGAGATGGAAGATCGAGGGCGATAGGGAAAGCATGCAAGCATGAAAGAAAGTGAACACCCGAAAGCCCAAAAACCTAGGACCTAGACAATTTAGGATCCTTTCAAGGGAGACTCATGCAATATGACCCATATGGTATTTGTCAAATTGGTTTTCAATGATGCGTCATCAGGATGGCATGAAATGGAAATAGGTGAAAAAAAATCTAAATTTCTTTTGTAGATTTATCAAAATGTTCTCCACTCACCCCTCAAGAAGATTGATCTCATTCTACTTCTTCTAGATGAAGCCATAACTAGTCAAATTTGACATACACCAAAATAAGGAGAATGTTCCTCCATATTTTGCATATCTTAATCCATTTCACAGATAGATCAAACAAACATTTGGTTAAGGGTAGATGTATCCCAACCATTGCACTTCCCTTTATTTCTTTAGGATTGTCCATTTATTTCTCAATTGATTCTTTGCCATTTTTTTTCCTTTTGTTCTGTCATATTTATTGTGGTGTGGACTGCTTATCTCTCCTTATACATTCTTAGTTTGGAACCATTAAAAATATCCTTTTAACAAGGTTCCATCTAAATTGTCTAATTTGTTGGACTTGTTTGCTAAGACTTCTTAGATTTTAAATGGTCCTAACCACATGTATCAAACTTAGTTTGATTTTGTAGCAACCATTATATTTATGTACAAACTACCTAAGTTTGAATTCCATTCTAAGAAGTTGTTTATCATGCCAATATTTCCTCCTCTTTTGCATTACTTCAATTTCCCATTTTGTTAATATTCGTCATTCATCTAACTTGTTCAAATAAAGGAGCCTTTCCCTCAAACTTTCACTATCACCCAAACTATTTTCTATGGCTATTCACAAACTAGGCACCATGTACTCCATGGGAACCATAGCTTCTTGTTTGTACATCAAATAGAAACTTGTGTATGTCCCAGGGTTACCTTGTACATCGTTCTATAAGCCCACAATATTACTAGTAGTTTTTTTCCCAATTTGTACCTTCAATGTTGCATGATTTATGGATAACTAAAATAAGTACTTTGTTTTTGTTTGTTGACCTTTCTTGTTCATTTTCTCTCTAGTAGTATGGATTGGAGAGGGTACGAAATATTCATAACTCACTCATCATTAATTGTATCACATGGTTTACAAAATGCCCCCCTCTATCATTGGTTATATGTATTAGGATTTCATACCTTGTAATGATTTGCTTATAGATGAATCTTTCCATAATGTGATATTATCTTGTAATGCTCTCTCTTCTGCCCACTTTGTTAGGTACTTTGTGGCTATTATGGTATATTTATATATGTGAAGTTGACAAACCTTAAGTGGACCTATGAAATCCAACCCCTATCATTCAAATATTTTATGCTTGGGATGGTGAAAGTGCCATAAAATCTCTCTTCAACATCTTTCTACTCTCTAGCATGTGTCACATCCCACTACCCACTCCCTTGCATATATATAGAGTGTTGGCTACCATAGGCTTGCTAAAAGGACTTTTCTTGTAGTGTCATTTGGTCCCATGAGACTTCCTGCTAGTCCTTTGTGTGCCTCTTCTAATAGACTTCTCACTTCTTCTCACATCACACATCTTCTCATGATGTGCTTAGAGCCCATTTTATAGAGTAATTCATTGATTAATTGGATTGTTTTACTCTTCAATGCAATTTCCTCCTCTCTCCTAGTGGAATATATTTTGGAAATGTTGTTGAAAGGAATTCTTCAATGTTTGGTAGCATGAGGATTGTGTACCTATTTGAAATAAATGAGCATCAAGTGGTTCTCCTTAATTCTCAAAATTTGATATGTGATAACAAGACTTTTCCCTAGTCGAATGATAATTTTGAATATAGATTATTGGAGTAAGAGTAGCCAACTACTTACCAACCTCAAATTGTTGGTAAGTTCACCAAGTACATCAACACTTGGTGATCCGCTTAAAAGGTGAATGGAGTTGTTAGTAAATAGTGTTAAACTTTTGCACTGAGTAGACCATGCTCAATGCTTCTCTCTCCATGGTGTTGTAGTTATGTTTTACACTTGATAATAGATAGCTTGTGAAGAGCACCAGGTGATCAAGCCCTTGTGGTCCAACTTGTGCCAGTGTAGCTCCAATGGCAAAGATGCATCTACATGAACATAAAATTCTTTACTCCAATTTGGATATGCTAAAATAGGGGAACTAATTAGATGCATCTTTAATTCATTGAAGGTTTTTTCTTGTTCCTCCAACCATACAAATGCTACCCAATTTCTTGTTAGCACATCCAATAGATGTGATACCTGGACAAAATTCTTGATGAACCTTCTATAGTAACTGGCATAACCTAAGAATGATCTAGCTCATGATGTTTTTTGAAACTTTCATTTCTACAATCACCCTTACTTTGTTTAGGTATATTTTTAGTCTAGCTTTGCAAACAATATGCCTTAGAATCATACCTTGAGGAACCATGAATTAGCTTTTTTTGGATTTAAGGCTAATTTTTTTTATCTACATTATTCTAAGCACTCAACTAAGGCTTTAAATGTGTTTCTTAGTCATTGTAGATTGACCAATCATCTAGGAAGGCTTTAAAAAAATTGACGAACATATTGTCGAAGATATGCAAAATTATTCTTTGAAATGTTGTAGGAGCATTGCATAATCCAAATGACATTTTGTTATAAGCATATACTTTTTTTCTGCTACAAAAGTAATTTTTAGTTTATCTTCTTTAACAATACCTAATTGATTATAGCCAAAGAATCCATCCATAAAGGAGTATATCTCATGTCCTACTACTTCTTCAAGAATGGAATCTATGAATGGGATTGGAAATGGGTCTCTAATAGTCCCCATGTTAAGACTTCAAAATTCTACACACCTTTTGATTTTCTTTAATTCCTTCTTCAGTGAGATGACTATGGGTGATTCCATTTGTTGGTTTCCACCTTAAATATAATTTCTACTTATAGCATTTTATTTATTTCTCGAACCTTAGCTACATAATTTTGATCCATCCTATATAGTCTCTTTCTTACTGATTGTGCTTCTAGTACTATAGGAATTCAATTAACGCTTAACTCTAGAGGTACTCCTTTAAGATCATTGTAGGTCCATGCACAAACATCCTTATATTTTTATATGAAAATTTTATATGTAGTTTTTAAATGAATCTTTATCATCACCAACCATTATATTTTTTGAACTTCCTTCTTCTCCCAAGTTTAATTTCTTGGCCAAGGGTTCTTTATAATTTATATCCACATTGCTTAAAGTTATATGCTAGTGGCTCATATAACCTTGCATTCCCTTCTTTGTATTCCTCATATTCAAGTGGAAATGTATGATTTGTGGATGTCAAATAGTCTCCTTGTATATTTTCCTTTTCTTTGTTATCCTTTGTAGTTTCTATGATCTGTATCATGTTACAATCTAGGAGTAGCTCATAGTCTTCTAGTTTCTCATGAAATAGTTTGTTAAGGGAAGTTGTTGGCTTTGGAGCAATATTGCAAATTTAAGAATCCTTCATTCGACTCATTAAGCCCTTCTTCTACACAGGTTTCTCTTAAGTATGAGTCTAAATATGAGGAATCTACTTCCTGACTCACAACTTGATTCCCCAAATATATTATATATGTACTTCCCTTATTCTCAATGGATATTGTATTTTTCTTCCAATTGTGGTCATCTTTGGTTGTTATTGAACATCCCCAACCCAATGATACATCCCATATTTTATGCAGGGATATGACAACAAAATTCCAAAAAAATAACTAAGTTCATATTTGTGTCTTCTGGGCCATGAGGAACCCTAACACTTTGATCCCTTGTTGATCCACACCTACCAATTGAAAGGTTGGTGACTAAAAGGTGGGTTTCCCAATACTCTTCCATGTATCTTCAAGAAGTTCACTCCAACCCTCCATCAATAATTATGTTTGTAAGTGTCCTCCCATGGATTTCCATGTGTGCTACAATGGATCATTTTTATTGAATTCGGTAAAGCAAATGCACAAGTTACATTTTTGCGCAACAAAGTAATAACATATATTAATGCTCATTGGATTGATTTTACATTGTTTTGCAATGGATTTTAAAGCCTTATTTTCCCATATCAAACTATCCTATGAGAATATAATTTCTCATAACTAATTTATTTATTTGCCAACTAACTAATGTTTATGTATATTTAATCTATAAAACTAAAGTAAAATGTAATATTCTAACATTTTCCCCCTTATTACATCAATTCAAACAGACAATTGAATAATGTAAGAGTTGAACACAACAAACCTTCTAGAAACTTTGATAAAGCACCTCCACCAATTCTCCTCACTTACCTAGGAAGCACCAAATTGAATTCATCAACGGATCTCCTAATTGTCAAATGTGCAAAAACTCTACACAACATAAGAGAACATAAAATATTCCCATCCTCCATGCACAATGAGAGAACAACCCTCCTCCAAGAGTCTGTATCTCCTTTAAGTGTGGAAAAATCTCTCACTAGTGTTGCATAATAAGAGAACAACTCTCCTCTAAGAGTTCACATTTCATCTAAGTGTGTCAATATCCCTCCTCCAATGTTGTGGGAACCAATCCCTCCTTTATTGTACAAAAGAATCTAAACTAAGGTAGATACATTAACTGCAACCTCAAGAAATGTCAAGAAAATCCAAGCCCTCCTTGCTCTCATGCAATGTATCATCTTTAAGCAAGAAGCTAGCTCGAGATGATAAAAGTCTTTCCGCCTTTGATACCTCCAACCTTCAATATAATCTTGCTTTAGATTTTATGCATTAAATTCTCCAATAACACAAACATGAGTTTTTGAAATCTTTATCATGCATAGCATGGATGGCTTCGAGAACACAAACATTTGATGACAATGAAATTAAACATTATTATAAAAGTGTTGGTTTCCACTAAAAATGTACTCTCGCAAATAAATGGCTCTGAAAAATGAATATAAGCTTTGATAACTCCAACATAAACCCTTAATTTAACATCTTCATCTTCAAAACACCTCTAATATCTTCCATGGATTTTGGCTATACCAAACTACTCATGCAAATGACTAAGATCTTTCCAAATAATATGCTTATAGCCACCAAAATTAACACATTTTCTCAAAACTTAAGATTGCTCTTTAAAATTTCAATCACCACTTCAAATGAAACTATGTTTTGCCTAAATTATCCATATAGATGAAACTATGTTTTGCCTAAATTATCCACATAGATATCCATCGTAGAAATGAAGTCAAAATCTTCAATGCATTGATTTAATTTAAAGTATTTCAAATTTTACCAAATCTGAATTCATAATTGTTGTGCTCATTGGTGGACTCCTTTGTGATGAGCACACACGTATACTAAGAGAGGGGGGACGTGAATTAGTGTAAGACAAACTTTTACTTTTTCAAAACTTAACAACCATAGCAATGGAAATCACACCAGATCTAACAATTATGCAACACAATAACACAAGATTTACGTGGAACCCTTGTGGGAGGAAACCATGGTGAAATGTTGCTTTATTAATTCTCTTACAATTTTAGCATACACTAACCTACTAGAGACATCAATCTCCACTTATCTTCATAGACACCAACCCACTAGAGAAACCAATCCTCACAACTGAGCACCAACTCGGCAAGAGATACCAATCTCTTCTTTGGAGAGGTACCGACATCTTAAAACAACAAAATCTTAGTCTTCTTGAAGAATAAATCTCCTTAAAATCTGCCTTAAATCTGCAACAAAATTATCTTAAAATGTCTGCTCAAATCTGCTATGAATCTCCTCTTAGATCTTCTATAACTCTACAAAATCTGCCTTCAATCACTTTCAAATTTTGTTATAAATTTGCCACAAATATGCTTCATCAGTCTGCTCAACTTCGCTTCAAAAATCTATTCATAAACTCCCATTTTTAACTCTTTCAAGTCTGCTCATGTATGGAAAGCCTCTTACACTTCAAAATTACCTTCCTTATACCCCACACATGCACTCCTTTTCCAAAGAGGGACAACTTTTTATTTTGAATATTAAATCCCCAAAGTGGGGCACCTCTATAAGGGGGGTCGGCCTCATCCAAAAAATAACTAAATTGCAATTAAATGGATGCGCCAAAAGCCAAGGGTCGGCCAGCATCATGAACCATATGTTGGCCCTAAATAATATTATTTATTTAAATGTAATTTAAACTTTAATTTACTTCAACGGACAACCTTCAACAGTCCACGATTTGCTTCAATGGATTTCCTTTGACATATCCTTTGACATCAATGACAATAATTTCCAACACTTTATGCACTCTTGTAAATAGATCACAGGATTTATGAAAACTTTGGCATACATAACACAGAATATGATATGCTTGTAACCAGCTGCAACTGTCTTATTCTTGCACTCCCTTCTCTGCAAAGAAAATTTCTTCTTTCTACACTTGCTTTTCACTCTGCAAACTAAAATAAAAGTCTATAACCATCTCCACAAACCTACACCTCCATAAATGTCATCAAAAACTTTCTTTTTTTAAAAACATACAACATAATCTTTAAATGCATTTGTAATGATGCTAAAAAATAAACTATCATGCCGCTATCTTCTGCTCACAAAATACTAATAATTTCTTCACAAAAGAATTGGATTCTATTCTATGCTTCCTCGAAACACTTTGAATTTTGAAATTTCGTTAAAAAACAAAAAATATATCACAATTTTATTGTGACAGTGTTAGATTAATGTAGTAAAAGGTCATTTAAAAGCAAAACAATACACCAACAAACCACATTTATTTTTAGTGATCTTTTCATTACTTTCCCACAGGCCTAGCATCATGAATGCTCTGTTACCATATTGAATCTGGTAGAGCAAATGCACATGTTACATTTTTGCACAGAAAAATAATGAAATATATTAGTGCTCATCGAATTGATTTTACATTGATTTGCAATGGCTTTTAAAGCATTATTTTCCCATATCAAACTAACATACGAGAATATAACTTCCCACAACTAATTTATTTATTTACCCTTTAACAAACATTTATTTAATATTTTAATCTATAAAACTGAACTAAGATGTAATATTCCAACATTTTTGTCACGTTGGCCATCAACAGCAGGGGTTGATTACTTGTTCACCATGCAATGAAAATTCTACTATTGTATCTTCGTCTTTCTGTTGGTTACTCAATGTTGTAGCAGTAATTGTGGTCTCTATTTGAGACATGCTTTACAAAAGATCTACCATCTTGATGGGTATTGTAGTTTGTAATGCTTCACTTACACTCTCAATCGCATGGGAATCCTCAACTTGTCTTGTCTCAATGTTTTGTACAAAGTTGCCTTCAATTTCTTTCTTATATGTCTTTGGCCCAAGAGTTTTATGTTTGCATCCTTCAAAAACCTCTTCTTCAATTAATAGCCTTTCAATGCCTCGGGCATTATTTTCGTAGGTTTCAAATATTAAGTTTTTAGACTTTATTTCCCATTCTTCTTCATTTACTAATTTTTCTACTTGGTTGAAAAGATCAATCCATGCTTCATCTATAAGGCTAAATGTCTTGTTATCTCTTCTCACTCCTTGTACAATTCCTTGTGGTGGGAGTGTTTTATTTTCCCAATTGAGGCTCCGACATCAGCTTACACTCCAACTCAAACTAAATTCTCAAGAAGGGCTCCAACTTGGGAAGTGTACGGTTGTATTTTCCTCAAGTGTTTCTCATAATCTTACCCTTCGTTCTCTATCCTCTAAGATTCTTAGGGATTGCCTTATCTATTTTTCTATTATATGATCATTTTTTATATCTTTCAATTCTTGTTTGGGTCTAAGGGCATTCATTTTGAGAGATTTGACATTGTTTTATATTTCTCACTCCTTACTCCTGTTGGCTTCTATCTTTGCAGCACTACCTGATGTTATCTTTGTACTTCACGATCACATTCCACATAAAGGTCTTGAAGTATTGTTTTATGTCTTGCGAGTTTTCTTGGCATTTGATCACAAAGTACGTTTACTTCTGTGCTTACTCTCAAATTATCTTAGATGACCTCTTGTGGAATTTGTCTCCACACAACTTCCTCAACTATGTGCTCTTTGACTGATATATCCTACAATTTTACCAAATCTTGGGTGAGTTCCTCCTCTCTTTCTTGAATAGGCTTGACATGGTCTTCAACCAATTGTCCCATTATCTCATCATTTTAACCCAACTTCTTGAAAGACAACAATGCCAAATATTTACTTCTCTTACGAATGTGCAATTAATAAAGTAAACAAAATTATACATGTAGGATTGAGTTACATGTGAACATAATGTACAACATACTAAATGAGAAAATATGACAATTATCTTTCATTTATCAATGCTCTTCATACAAATTTGGGATCAAGAACTATTTGCACAATGCAATCCCTTGCCCCGACTGCAACCAAAGTATTTAAACTTGCCAAGAGTTGCTAAGGAATTCTCAACCATTGGCAACTACCCAAAACTACTATAATAAACTGATGATTCATGACTACACTTGCCAATTGTACAATATAACAAAAGTAAACCAGTGTATGTTTTAGCTATCTGCATTCCACTGCATAAGAGATTTGGACTATATGAAATATCTTGGTAGCATAATTACCGAGGTTTATCATGGTAGAAGAAAGTGAGCATGCCTATAACTATTAGGTTGTCATATATATATAGTTACAGCGACTCTGCTAAGAAATTTGTCAACAGAAATAAAAGTAACTTTCCAGGATGACAGATCTAGTACATTTTTCCACATAAGTGAGTAAATATTTTCGAGTACAAACTTTACTGCTCATCGATGAAGAACCTGAATTTGCAATTCTATAACAGTTTATAAACACAAAACATCAACAAATGGTATCACTGATATCTCTATTCATAAAGTTTACCATTTGAAAACAGTATAGGTTGAGAAACACAAAATATTGCTAGTGTCAGTCCACTAACATTCACTCGCTGCTTTCCTCTCACTGCAGAGATAATGCATAGCCTAGATATACTCGTAAGTTGTATGGCTAATACATGCTCAGTTGCAAATCCCCGCAACTATGATCTCATGCTGATCCTAGTGTACTCCCGCTGCAGCTGCAGAATGTTTTCTACCAGTATGTAGAAATTTTGAATAATGTTTATCCTTTTAGTTTCTATGCTCAAGGGAGATAAACATCACCCTTTCTACAGATGGCCTACTGTTCAGAATACAAATTAGCAAGGGCAATAAGTGGGTGATTAGGCAACCCTCTCTCTCATCCATTTTGTAGCTGACCATTTAACACCCCCTGATACCTCACAACCTCCATGAATACTCTTTGGGTCCACTGAACCATCAAGACCCTGCATGTATCCAGATAAAGGTGATCAATCCTAAAGACCAAAAATGAATGAAGACGAAAATCCATGAAATTTTACGCCACAGCAAAAGATCCACTACATCAACTTCACCTATTACAGCCGTTCCCACATGCATGATAAAACAATTGAAATAACCTATCGGAAGTACCATTCTCATCTTTCCAAATCCAAATAAACACTGCTTTACGCTATTTACTCTCTAATGCATTCAAACTTCATGAACAAATGGCACAATTTAGTAAATCCAAGCAGTTGAGTTGCCATATACCACAGCAATTTTTATTCTACAACAACGAGGAAGGACAAAACTTACCATACTCCAGAAAAGAATTGCATCTCCCTTCTTTGGTTTCACACATACACCTTTTACCATCTTGCCACCACAACTGCACTCCATATCTCCAGCCTGGAGATTGATATTTACAAATTATCATTTTTTAACAGTTGCATTTCTTGTAATGCTAGAGATTGTTAAAATGCGGAATTTAGCTGTAGATATTATGTTATTGCCAAAGGCATCATACATGGAAACTCAAGAGTAAATGCAGACGATAGTACAGGAATTTGTCTTCTACAGTTGCATTGCTTCAAATGGTAAAGAATTTTGAGAATGTGTATTCAGTTTTATGATATTAAAAATGGCACCAGCATAAATTAAAATTACTCAATTCCATGAAGGACAGCACGGACATAAATACCTACTCCATAACATTAATTTCCAGTTCCAACACAATATCAACAGTGAAGGTAGTACACTTACTCTCTACAAAATACCTAGAAATACCCTATTTATGGATCACTATAAAGAGCATCAATATAAATACAGCAATTGGGGATAATCTTGAAGTGCTTAAAGTGTAAGAACAATTCAGAATTTTCAGATAGATTGTCCCACACAAACACTTCTGCATATAAACTATACCAAAGGAGATATTACCGTCCAGTTACCGATTTGATACAAGACAAGAGAATAAAGAATATAACAAAGATGGTGTTCTTAAAGTTAAATTACAACTGTAACACAAGTTAAATCATGAAGTTATCAAATCCACTTGTGAGATAAATACAGATCATTACTCAAACCATCATGTCTGATGACCAACAATGGACTGATCACAATAGCCAATCAAGGTTGGCTTGAGGATTATGTATTAAACAGTGTTAAAAACTTGAATCAAAAAACGGCCTGGTATGCTCCCCAGTTGACAATAAAAACATTTCACAAGGAAAATATTTACCAGTGATATAATCTGCAATCATCTCACTCTTGATAGACAATTTCTGGTGCAATCGTATACTTTTTGAGATAGGTAAAATGAAATTTCCCCTCTCATAACCGCACATGACAATTTCCTATCATTCAATTTAAACAAGAGCACCCAAATAACTTTTTTGACAAATAAAATTACTAGTATAATATCAGAATACCTGATAGACCATCCCCTAGGAGCATGAGTGAAGAAAATTTAAAATAAAATAATCCTTAATCTCCAAAACTAATAAGGGAGAAATCAAAGTGCCTAAATTTCCAGTTGACTTATCCTTGCGCAGAATCAATGAATATAAAACTTTTGAACAATCTTTGATATTTATCATATCTGTCATAAATTCCCTACAAACTAGTATGGCCGATGAATAGAAATTATATTGTCGAAATGTCACTTGACGAATCACTCTAAAACTCATAACTTGATTCTACACCAATGATTTTATCATAGTTACCAAGAGACAAGGACTGGTACTGGTACAGAGGGTAAGGACAGCTATAAATATGTTATTTTCAAAAAAGAGGTATGAGAGGGGAATAAAGACTAAAAAAATTTAAAATAAAGAAATTAACATTTTAAAACATTATACTGATATTTGATAATCAACATGAGTTAAAAAATATATTTTCTACCATAGGTACCTAGAGATGGCAAACAGGTATGAGAGGAGAATGCCATTATTATTTTTTAAAAGGTAGGAGGGTTCTCAGAGATAACTATTTTTTTTAAATCAACTGATAAAACTACAATCCACGTATACATCTTAAGGCTTATTGATGTTTCTCCTCATGCTATTACCCATAGTTTGGAAACCGGTAATCCAAAAGTACTTTTGTAATGCACCTGCAAACTCAAGGATGAGTCACAACAAGCTGCAGGCCCAAACTCATCGTGAATACTCGTGAGTACTCACAGCAAGTCCATGCCTTAGACTTGCAGCTGCATCTACAAAGCAGGACGCACTAAAAATGTAATACACACTTTTGTTCCTTTTAACGCATGCTCACCCTCACCTCTCACTCACACAAAAATTTATCACCTTTGAACTGTTTTTGTGGTGATTTTGTCATATCCCTTTTTCAAAACTAAAGGAATTAATAATATTTTAAGTGGGCCCCAATCACTTCATTTTCAAATGGACAACATAAATATTATTATAGATCCTATATAATGTTTAAGAAGTATTTTTAATACTTTATTCAAAATTTAATTCAAAAAGGGCCTTTGTTGTAATTTGAAAGTATTTTTAAATACTTGGAGGAAAAGGTTGATTAAAATAAAATAGAGGTCCCAATGTAAGCGCCTTTAAAAGAGAGGTCAAGGCTCAAAGTAGATCATCTGATTATCATTTCATTATTCCTCCCATTTTGGAGATTGAAGCATTCAAGGACATAAACCCTTGGTGTTGAAGATCTAGAGGACAAAAACTCTATTGGCTTTCAATAGTTGAATTTGGGGACAAAACCCTCATCTCTATTGAGGTGATTTTATTCAAAGATCGCACTTGGGCTTATAGATTAAGTCATTTTTGGCTTGCTGCAATGTTGCGACAGTGATTTATTGAAAATTTCAACTTGTGGAGGTTTGGATTGATTAATAATTGCAAGCAAATCAGATATATATTTTATTGGCTGATTAAAAGGTATCTTCAAATCATTTGCAGACTTAATATGGGTAATTTATGAGTGTTTATTGCTACTAATGCATATATTATAGCTGATTACATTGGCTATCATAAACAAAAATCAAATCTGGAGTTCCTATGTTGATGTTCCCATGTTTATTGTTGCTGTCATAATTTATCCAGCAGCTCATTATCCAATTATAATTTCATATTTGGTTAATTTTACTGTATATGGGTTTCATACAAACATTAATGAATGCTAGTATTGTTTCCCATAAGAAATTGATCATAAATCAGCAGCCATATTTAATATATTTGACACATACAATTCAGATCTGTTGTTTATGTTGCATTTGAGGATGTATACCAGCATTATGAGGGTTTGAATTTGTTGTTTGGAAGTGTAAGTTTGATTTACAAGGGTTTGCAATACTGCATTATTGCTAATCAGCTAGGGTTTGGCATCTTCATTGGTCAATTGATTATTGTTTCCGCTTGCATATATTTGATAAATCATCCATCTCCTAAAATTATTCAACTAGGGACATTACGATTTTAGGCAATTGTATAAGTTGGATTTCAAACTTTTTAAAATTTGTTACAATTTTAAATTTTTCCCAAGTACTAAGAGATGATGCCATTTACATGTTCATTTGTGTTTTACATGCATTTGAATTAATCTATACAAGCTAAAGCTAGTGGTTTTGCATTTAATAGTTTTTTGAATGCAAGGGTTTGAACCAATTAAAAAAAAAATTACTAATGCCAAGGTTTGCACTTTGTATCCAATGGCATCAATAAGTGGAAATGATAGCAAAAGCATTGGCATCTAGGGATATTGCTTGAAAGCCATGTAGCCAGATCTGCCTATGAACAAACCGGATCTGGGTTCAGTCCGCTTGTGAGTCTGGGTAGGATACAACATAGAGGAGCCTAGATCAGCTAGGGTGAACCCAAGACGAACCTGCGAGAACCCAAAACGAACCCATCACAGCTACGGATTTTTTTTTTTTAATTTGACTTTGACCTAGGTTCCCTAGAATTGCTCCTCAACCCTAAAAGTTACTTGGGAAACACATCAAACACCAAAACAAGTTCATTTCTATTGCAAAAAAAAATAAAAAATCCAAGATGCAAAACATTCATTTTTGTTTGTTGAATCAGCAAAGGGCGTTGAAGATTGATCTTTGAATGTTCTACAATGATTGCATTGTCATTCCTACATATTTAAAAGTGTTCATTGGCTGCCAAGAAGATCATAGAAAGATATTTTTGCAAACAGATAAGTTTTTTTCAAATTTTTTTCTCTATTTTTTATTTACAAACATGAAACAAACTCTTTGCTTTATTTATCTAAGTATTTTTTAATTTCTTTTGTGAATGTATCGAAAGAGCTAGGTTCCATATCTCTATTTTTATTTTTATTTTTAATGTGTTTATAAAATTTCTTACCATAGGAATCACAATGGCAGCTAGTTCTAGCTCCATAGCTCAACCTAAATTCAAAACAAATCTGAGTTCCTCTCTATTGATGTATGTTGATATGATACAACCAGTTCTAGGTGTTGCGGATTATATTTGGATTTGTCAAGGATCTGATGTTAGATATTCTAGTTCATATAGTCAAGTGAAAGCTCATTTGTGTGGAATATTTGGGTAAGCATCAAAACTTGCCCTAGAAAGAATGGTTTATCTATGTCATCGGAGAAAGAGATAGCATATATTGTGGAGCAAGAACAAGTAGATGAACTAACAGGCCGTAAATCAAATCACCCCTTAATATGAAAAAGATCAAAGGAAATGAAGCCCCCAACGCCCCCATCTAATCCCAGTGTTGTGGTAGAGAGCCACCCATTTTTTGCTACTCTAGAAAGTGAAGAACCCACTACAAACAAAAGACCAAATGGACCTTTGAAAATTGCATTTCATAATGAGAGTCAAGACATTGCCAACCAACACATAGCAAGATGTATTTATGTAAATGGGTTGGCTTTCAATGTTGTTCGCTCACCATTCTAGCAAGAGATGATTATGAGGTGTGTGGCACCTTATTGGAAAAAGAGGTCAAGCTCATAGAAGATTCATTAAAGCCCATAAGGGATTCATGGCTTGAGACAAGTGTGCCCATTGTTTCTTGTAATAAGCTACTAAAAATTTTCTTGTAGTTTTATAAAGGTTTGTCAAATATCAATTGTCCACTGTTATAATATTCACTCCAGTTTTTGGTTCCCACTACTTAGAATTTTATTCACCAACTGATTAACCCAAATTGGGCATAAAGACAAACTGATATATTTACTTTTATATTGAAATTCATTACAAGAACTCATCAGAAATCTTCTATGCATTCATAAATTTGTGTTACAGCTCATGTAATGCAAAATAATATTATTCTAACCTCACAAGAAGTTGTTGTTAATTGGTTTCCTTAGTTGGATGTTGGCCCAGAAACTCCTATGCCAACCTTCAATCCTCGAAATTGGATTTTGCAGTTGATAAGAAAAGTCCTAGTTACAATAGGACTCCAAGAGGTACCTTTTTCCCAACCTATGTGGCCCTTTGTTGACCAGGCTACCTAGAAGCTATTATTTTATTATTTCTTTACACACTCCTTACCCCACAGTCACACAACTCTATCAAGATGGGGTGATACTTTAACAACTCCTCAAAGTTTCAAAAGAAAGCAGGTCACAACATAGAGAGTCCTAAAATCCAATAATGGTTCCAATTCTTCTTGCCATGTCCTTCCTAAGACCCATTGAACTCAATAAAATATTGCACTCATATTTTGTTTGAGATTTTGAAGGGTCAAATTTTGGTGGTAGGAAAATTGATGTCCTATTCACATTAAACTCCTCCAAAAGTAGATGCCACCTACGGCAAATCCCACATCTCCAATGGGCATACGATTTCATTTTTTCTTTTAGCAAATGTGACTAATTTCAAGGGTGGTGGCTGTTAATCTCAAGTCTCACGACTCCCTTTGCAGATCAAGATCTGACCTTTATGTGGCTACATAAGCTTTAACACTACAAGCCAATGAAATAAATTTGCAAATATTCTCCTTCCACATGGGCGGCAATATTTATTGGATGAAATTTTGATCTTGTAAAGGTTGGCGACTACTATTAGTGATTCTCAGAATATGTGAGCTCCTTAATACCTATGATAGCCCCTCTTCTTAATTTGTACGGCAGTTTAGAGACATAAAAAGTACGGGGTGATCCCACGCAAGTGGATTACAAATTGCATTGATGAACAAAAATTGCTTGGGTGCTCAAAAAAAACATGGGGAGGGATGGGGACGGGTGGGGACGGGTGAGGGCAGGGGGGGTTCACTAGAACCCCTTAATGGGTTCGCTCAAACCCCTAGTCGGCCTTTTTTTTTAATAAAAAAATGGTTTTGCTTTTTTTTGATGTTTTTAGGTGGTTCTAGCGAACCCCCCTTCACTCGAAGGGGTTCCAAGGGGTTCGAGCGAAAGGGGGTTCACTAGACCCCCCTTTTTTGCTCTTGCCCCCCTCCATCTACAATTGTATGTAGAATTTTGGGTTTTGAGGCTCAAGTTGAGGATCAAAATGGAATCAACTTGACAAACAGCTGGAGGATTATAGTCCTCAAAACCAACTCTCCATCAAGTATAGTTTTAATATATTTTGGTTTTATTATTTTTTTTTAGTTTAATTAAACATAGGGTTTTCACCGAAAATCAAGCTCTCTATTTTGCAAATGTGGAAAAATAGTAGATTACCAAAAAAGAATTCTGAAAAATATCTAGGTTCTTGGTATTGATGTCCTTGATCCAACAAAAAAAAAATTGAAATTTGATACATACAAAAAAAATTGTGTTACACAGTACACCTATGTCTAAATTGTAATTGGTTTGACTTTAAAACTTAATTAAGAAAAAAATATTCAATAAAACACTATATAACCAAATGAAGGTGCTAAATATCGTAGTTACAAATCTAAATTCGAAAAAATTGAAATTTTATCTTTCATAGAAAAAAAGTTGTGTTACATAGTAAACATCACTCTTTAAAAATGTTGTTTACTGTTAAAAACTAGTTCTTAACATAGATGGAAAAAGAAATACAATTTGATTCCAAAAAAAATTTAAAATATATATTTAGAATCTACAAACAAAATGTCACAAACCACTAGTTTGCATCATCTTCAAATTCCTCATGGTTTAGTAGCTATAGGTGTCTGAAAGTGAAAATTTAGTTCAAAATTTTCATTTCAATGTCAAGTTTGGCCAAAAAGTGTAACCCACTATTGTGGGATCACCCTACGGCTATTTCTCTTGTAGAAAAAATACGGCCAGCAATGGGTTGACTAGTACGATTGGATATTATTCAAGCCAATAAAACAATAATTTCTAATTTATTTTGAAATGGTTGTGCTTGATAAAACAATAAAATAAATATTTTGGTTTTTCCGATTTACCACAATCGAAATAACCTGCAAGCTCAAATTTGACTTCTAGGTGAAGTCAACACAAACAAATCAAAAGATTTTCATCCTCCAATTCTTGAAGATATGAGAGGGTTTTCATCCTCTAGGAAGAATGTTGAACCAAAATTGGCAAATGATAGAATGAATTGTTTTTCCCAATAATTCCCTTTTTATTCCTTTTTATCCAGCGCTAAAAATAATTAAATTTACATTTAATTAAAAAAATCACCTTTTCCCTCTTAATAAATTGACTTTTTAATTAATTAAATATAAGTTGTTTTTTAATTTTGCACTTTTTCGACAACTTAAATATTTAACCATTTAATATTTTAATTATTTTCCACACAACCATCAAAGTTATGAAAAATATTAAAATATGACAATTATAATTCTTGACCTTGCCAGCAAGACGGAAAGTGCATATGACTACTATTTATCTAAAATTTGGTGCTCACCCAAGATGACCCATCTCTCCAAGAATTGTGGAGTTTCAAAAAGTGTTGGAATGGACCCGAAGAGGGACATTACATTTATGATGGGTGGAAAGATGCAAAAAATCAGCCCTTGATCAATGGCATAGTGGTGTCCCCTAAAGGGGCAATGTTTTTGAGAACCATCGATTGTGAGGGGCAAGTGATGATGGCCAATTTATTTATAATATTCTCATTGCAGACATTAAGGAAGTGGGACTGTGTAACATTGTTCAAGTCATAAGGAACAATCCAAAGAATTGTAGAGATGTTGGGTTGTTGTTTGAGGAATACTATTCACATATATTTTGGACAACTTGTGCAATCCACAATTAGATCAAAGAGTTGTATGCAGAGGCTGAGAAAATCCAAAAGTTCATCACCAACCATCACGACACAACGTAATTTTAAATCGTTTACAAAATTGGCACTATTGAAGGTAACTGTGGTATAAAATTTTGCATTTTCATAATTTGATATTGTATTCTAATTCTTTTTTAAAGTTTGTTAATTTTGTTTTTAAATTTTTATTTTATTTTATTTTAATAAGTTGTTGAGACCCGTTTCACCTTTAACACAATCATCTTGAGACAACTTGTGAAAGTTAGAGAGGCATTATCTAGCATGATGATTAGCCAAAATTGGTCTATGTTGGCGTAACAACTAACACCTCTAGAGTGCAGGTCGGTATGAACAACTATGCACACTCCGCAATGAGTGCTCTTCAAATTAGGGGGAAGCTCCCTTGTTGTGCGGACAAAATGCTTGAAAAGTAAACTAAACTAATTCCAGTCTTTTTGTCTCAACTGAAAGAGGCACAAGGTTTGCGAGAAACTTCAAGCATTGAAGCCAAGGATTTTCTGGTTTCGTAAATCTTAACTACAACTCAAAACTAATTAACTTATACTATCCAATCCCCTCAAGAAATCAAAGCATGAGGAAACGGAGCGGGAATGATCTTACACGATAAACTAGGTACAAATTCACAACGTGAAGGCAAGGTGGGCACAACTATTCGCTTGTCTGAATAGGTTTATTATCACACACATCATACAATAAGCTTTAAGTGCAAATTCTCAACGTGAAGGCAAGGTGGGAACAACTATTTGCTCAATCTGAATAGGCTTATTAGAAACGCAACACAAAGGATAGCCAACTAGGACAGTAAATTGCAGAGACGAAACATGCATACAATTTACGATCGAACTAGCCACTATATCTAACTAAGATAAGCATTCACCATAATAATTGCATGAACCCGAGTGGCATAACAATTCATCATCATAATAAATACTCTTGAACAAATATAGAATAAGCAATATTACAGGCAAGGTGGGCACAACATATATTACTCTCTCGTGCAAAAGTTAATTACAAATGAGCAAAAGCTCTTATTTATAGACATCGAAAGGTGTAGGGAACCCTAAAATCACCTTGAGTCAACTACAGTCTTGCAATGCATGCAAGATTTATTGCTAAACCCTAATAAAGGAAACTATACAGTTAACTAAAAAGCTACCATCAGTTAACCAGTACATCTAATCTAAAAATGGACAATGTGCAAGCATGCACGTCCTTATTGAAAGCAAGTTAACTGGAACACTACCATTAGTTAACGAAAACCCTAAATGAAAACTCCAACTGTACATAGATGTTTCCAAGACAGACATGCATGAGATGTGGAACAACGAGTTAACTCGGAAAGAAGCATCGAGTTAACTGCTGTGTCTGATGTCTATCCTGAAAGGTGGGACCTGAAGTCTACTGGTTGTTATTTCAAGCAACTAACCCCTCCACAAGGTTGTTGATTGCGTCGCCATCTAGGGCATCACATGTTCTAACTGCCCAATCCTGGAAATCTCCACACTTAAACTGGCATTTCACTAACTAGTAACTCTTGGCGGCTCCGTAATTGAAGTGATGGTCATTGTTTCCTCTACAGCTTTATGCTTCTGACACTTCTCACATTTTTCATGCTTTTCTCTATGGAAGCGTGTTGCACGATGAAACCATGAAGTTTGACTGTGAACCCTCTGGTTGTGAGAAATATAAACAAACTTGCTGCACACACAAAATTCCAACGATATCAACCCTCTAAACTAGCCTTGGAAGGCTATCAGCTATACGAGGCATGAAACCATGTGGACTTGAGTGACTACGCCTATCAACCCTTCAAATGCACTTGATACAAATCAATGTCAGCTTTTCTGATGAAATTATGAATTAAGACCGATTTGGTCTTGAATTCAATCGCGTGAATTGCAATCTAAAAAACTCGTTCGTTGACTGTGAACACGACTATATTCTGACAACTTTTCTGGAAAGCTAAAAATAACCTGCTGAGGCTAAAAATAGCCTATTGGAGGGCAATTTTCGTCAAAAATTCTGAAACGTGGGTTTTGTGCAAAAAATGATTCTAGGACAACCCACAACATCAGAATTGTGAAAAAACACCGTTTAGCTGACATGCAAAAGCTTTTATGGAAAAAGCAACTGGGGGTAGTAGGAGCTGCGGGGGGCAATTTTTCCGAGAAAATCTGAAATATGGGTTTTGTCCAAAAGATGATTCTAAGACAACCCGCAATGTCAGATTCGAAAAATATTGACTTCTACTCCACCATGCAAAGGAATTTCAGTTGAGAAAATCAAAGCTTTGAGAATCGATGCTCTGGAGTAAATTTTCCTAAAAATTCTAACACATGGGTTTTGTAGAGGAAGCTTTGCTAAACCAACCCAAATGATTTGTTGTCAAAAGTCACCAAATTCTCGAACATGCGAAAGAAATTAAGACAGAAGATAGAAGTTTTTAATACTCTTCTTCTGCTAAAATCACCATCCTGTCTTGATGTTTGTTGATAAATCCGGACTTGTACCTACAAAAGAAATCTGAGAACAATCTATGTAGTGCCTTAGAATGTTGACTGTTGAAGAAATTTTCCCACTCAGTGAAGAAATTTGCTTGCTCCTCAACCTGTTGTGAGAGAAAAGGACGCCATCTTGAAAGAAATAAAGAAATTTGTAGCTTAATGGCGCCAACTGCAAGAATAAAACCCCGATTTCAAAAGAAACCTTCTAATTGGACTCCATTTAGTTCAACTGGTACTGACTCGAAGTCCCGAAGATTAAAATAATATTAAAATATTCAGTTACCCTTACATGCAAATTTGTAATTAAAAATTACAAAAGGCACCAATATTTAATTATTGAAGAAAATCGCCATTTTAATGCTTTGCATGCAAAAACTAAATTAAATATCATTTTAATAAGTTAACAAAAATCTCAGCATCTGGATGTACTCAGCTAAATCCACTGATTCTAAAAAGTCCTCATTTGACCCTTCAGGCGTCCATTTGCAAGAGTTATGAGATTTTTGGCTAACTTCCTATTTTATAGCTCACTGAAAAATTACAGTTGCCCCTATTCAACTTTGATTTCTAGATGCCTGATTGAGGCTATGACTGAGTTGAGATATCCGTCGCGAAGCCTGCAGAACAAGGATGAAATGTCTACTGGGAGCTGCAACTGCTAAAATCAATGTTTGACACCTCAAAAAATTAGGTGCCTTTGATTAAATTGATGCAAGGTCTCCAAACTTGGCCATTTCTCCGTTTCGCCATCTGACGCTTCGAACTGCCATTACCAGTGACCGATGAACCTTGTTGACTGGATGATAGGTTCATTGCGTGACTGGAAGAATTTTGCATCCAATGACTGTATGTAAGGCATCTGAAAGCTGCATTAAGGATCCCAAAAGCAAGGGTGCCCCTAGCCTGTGAAGGTGCAATCACCATTTTGACAACAGTGTAACTTTCATCTGGATACCCTACTTTGATCCCTGACACCAGGAGCTAGAGTGCTCCAATTCGCACACCGTAAATCTCTCTGCGTAGCTAGATCAACTTACAAGAGATGTCTCTGGAGGTAACGAAGCAAGAAAACTGCTTCTAAGACCTCAAAAAGAAAGGCGCCTTTTTCAAGAGGATGTGCATTTTCCATACTTAAGTCATTTTTCCAGCTGTCTTCACTTTTCAGCACTCTACACTGACCTCTCACGTACGAGCGTTTGACAAATCCCGGAGGTTGATGGCTAGACTCGTTGGATAGCTAGAGTAATTGCGCACAAGTCCCGTGAAGACTCTGATTGCTAAAAACCCCATTTGGCAAGCCTAAAGGCTAGGCACCCCTAGCCTTCAGAGGTACAGGTGTGTATTTCTACATTTTTCCACCCTCTATCTTACGTGTTCGGTAGAATCTTTGTCACAATTACTCAGTATGTCGGATCATCTCACGAACTGATGCATAGCGGAGCTAGACTAGATTAGAAAAGATCTCAGGAAGACCACATTTGCAAATTAATCATTTGAGGAGTCATTCAAGGGTGCCCCTGGGCTACAGGGGTGCAGAAACTGCAACTTGACAATTCTCTGTGACTTGCAACCTCCTCGTACCTTTAGCTTCTAACGTTGACTGTCGGAGTTCTGCACTTCGGGTGACCTCGCTAGATAGCTCGTCGGATAACCAGACTAATTCTAAAGAGATTGAACATATTTGCAAGCACATGCAACAAGATCTAGGCCTTCAAAAAGAAGGGCACCCCTGGGCTATAGGGGCGCAGATCTACTTTCTGCTTGAAATCTTCATCTGTTTCATCCTCCGTAAACACTATTCAGGCCACTGATTTGACCTTGTAGTAGTATAATTTCGTCGTGAAACGCTTCTCCATCATCACATGTCCTGCTTTGAGTCCCAGGTTCAGATTCTGATCTGCAGGTGCTGCTCAACTGTTGCTAATGACTGACATGACACTGACCAAAGTCCATTTTTGACTTGCCCCAAAACTGTATTTTGACATCATTTTAGCAAGGTTTAGACTCTTTTAAGCAAAACGCCTTAATGAAGCAAAAAATTTGGTTTGGGTACAATAGTCTATATGGAGACAAAGCAACTCTAATAGAGCAACAAAAATTAAGTGGATATCTTAGATAACTCTTGATGGGATCATGTGGAGTATCTCCTTAGTTTCATTGAACCCATTTTGAGCATGATTCATTATACTAACATAGACAAGCCTTGCTTGGGAGAGATAAATGATGGCATTGATTCAATGATTGAGAAGATCAAGAGCATCATAAATGTGAAATAGAAAGACCCTGAAGAGACTTTCTTCAAACAAGTGCACACAATTGTTGAAAAAAGATGGAACACAATGACCACCCTATTACATATTGCCTCTGCATTAAGTCCAAAATACTATAGTGTTGAGATTCTTTCTATGCCAACAAGGCTTGCCTCATATAGAGATTTTGAAGCTGCTAAAGGTACAAGGAAGCATTTCATAGACTCTTCCATAATATTGATTTGCAAGATGTAGTCACGAGTGAGTTCATTCATTTTGTGCACTCAAATGGTCGAAGTATTGAGACTCTTCATGACAAGTTTAAGAAGGATGCTCATAGTTGGTGCTACTTCCATGGCCAACAATTCCTGTTGATGTTATAGAGCAATGTCAGGCTGCTACTTCTAGCACTTCTCGTCTCCTTGAAGGCAATTCAAATGATAGACTTAACAGCTATTTGAATTGTAATATCATATTTTGAAAAGGCACGATCTTTTGAAGACTCGATCTCATGAAGTGGTGTGATCTCTAAAAGGCCGACTTCATATACCTTATGGATGCGATTTCATTAAGAGACAATTAATAATTGAGGCCGACCTCATTTATGAAGAGACGCGACTATTTAGAGTTATATCTCTTGATTGGAGGCCGACATGAAGAATCAAGGGATGCGTCTCTCCCTTTACACTTGTATATATATTCGATGTGTTTCATTGTTCTATCATTCATCCATTCTATTTGTTGTTTATCCTCGAGATCGAAATATTCAAGTGCGAGTTCTTCATCAAGAGCAGATCGATATAGTAGAAGTCTGAGTTGTTATCATCAGCGAATTGCATCATTGTATTTCTGTGTTGCATCATATTTTGGTGCTTATATTTTGGCCGTCATATCAGCCTCTTGTAAGCAGACAATTATTGTTGTGATTCAATATATAAGTGATATATTGTTGCTGGGTTTTTCCTCCCTCAGGTGGAGGGTTTTCCCAGGGTATCTGCTGTGTTTTGTGTCTGATTTTGAATTAATTTTCTGTGCATTACATCTGATCATAAATTTAACAATTCCAACACCTACAACCCCTTGCAATCAAAGTTTTATCACAAGTTTAATAAAATTTTATATTTTAGTCTTTAAAGATTCAACTTTCATTTATAGTTTTTAATTTTTTTTATTTTTATAATGTATAACTCTTAACTCTTTACTTTGTCTTCATAGGTTGCTAGTTCATCTACATATTAGAGTAATTGGAGCATATATTATTATTATTTCATCCACTCAATAAAGCGCAATAGATTGCACTCAAAAAAAGTGAAGAACTTAATATATGTGCATTCCAACTTGCATCTCCTTTCGCACAAGCATGACTACAAGGAAGGGGACACAAGGTTGTGGGACATAGAGCTAGAGCATACTAACTTGGACGCTTCCACTTCCTAGCATATTGCACTTGAGGAGTCTAATAGCCAACACACTTTTAGTGCAACTTGCAATGGCACCGACACTGCTTGTGGTTAATCTAATGCTCCTATATCATCTAATGTCAACAATGATGTCATGTCCCTTTTTTGAAGTGAACAAGAAAATAAGTGAAAAAAATAATATTTTATTATTTTTTATTTTGGTGCTCAAGGAGGAGGTTAAATGGCATTTATTATGACTTTTGGTCATAGTTGCCGCGACACTGGTACTGGTACCAGTACCGGTACGACATTGTTTTGAAAATAGGAGACGGGGGGTACTTGGAGACGCCACTTTTTTTTTTTAATATAAAAATTTATAATATATAGAAAATCTGAAAATATAATGACATTGAACTTTCAAAACAATAGCAGTAGTAAAGTTTAGTAGTTTACATAATCATAGTTCCAACTTCTAAGTTCACATTTGACATTTGACATTACATATTCATTATTCGATTACATATTGATTCATTGAAATTCAAAAATATTCATAGTTCGATTGGCTGATATGCAAACAAAAAACAAAAATCAGAAATCTATCTGATATCTGAATCTCATATCATCTACACCACATCAATATCATCCATGTCAAGGTCCTTAGCTATGATGCTCTCCAAATACTCATCACTCTCTAACTCAGGTTCCTCTGTTGGTAGTAGAACTGGGGGTAAATCAATAAGGCCGTCCGGTTCAACCACTTCATCCACTATGGCTGCAACATCTTCATCAAGTGAAATTTGGTCCCATTTTGCTGAAGGACCCTCATTGTATGCAGGATCTACACGAGAGAGAAGGCGAAGTGAGCTATGAATGTACACCAAGTTCTCTGCTTTCTTTGACCCCAATCGGTTCCTCTTTAGTGAATGAATAAAACCATAAGTACTCCAATTTCTCTCACAAGATGAAGAGCTAGCTACTTGTGAGAGTAATCTTATTGCAAATGATTGCAATTCAGGTGTTTCACCTCCATGGTTCCACCACCACTCTATAGGGTCTTTCTTTGCTCGCATATCATATAAAGCTTCCACGGAAGAAAAGTCACCATGCCCACATGAAAACTTATTCCATTGACTCCTTATAATTGATGCTTCCTCACCTCAGCCATATATCTTTTTTATTGCAGCCCAAAACCCCTTCATTACCTCTCTATCCTCATATGGAGCCCTCTTATTGGTCTCTTCTATATTATGCCATTTAGGATTTAAGGCATAGGCAGCACAATGAAGAGGTGTGTTAAGTTTGTTCCATCTTCCATGTAACTTATCTTCTATCAAAGGATATAGTGAAGGATCTTTTGCATCTGTTATTTGCTTAATTCTTTTGCACATGGAATCTATTTCTTCATAAATTTCCCCCAAACATGGCTTGTCTGAATCTGCAAATTTGATCACCTCACATATGGGCTGAATAAAGTCCACAACAAATTTAACATCAGCCCAAAAACGGTCATCAAGGATCATACCTCTCACCTCAACTGCATCATTTGATGTAGATTGCCTCCAAGCTGCCCATGCATCACTAACAACCGTGGAACACAAAGCACCTTTCACTTCACAAAGACGGTGAAGAAGAATAAAATAAGAAGCAAACCTTGTATCAGCTGGTTTGAGAAGCTCCACCTTGGCAAATTTTCGATAAATAGCTTGTGTTTGGTGATGGTTGCATATAAACATTTGAATTTTTCTGCCCTTTTCTATGAGAGCTGAAACCCACTCAAACTTGCCAATATCTTTGAGTGCATTATTCAACGAATGCACACAACATGGTGTCCAAAATATATGCTTATATTTCTTTTGCACCAACATGCCTGCTGCTTTACAAACAGGGGCAGCATCTGTAACAATTTGGACTACATTTGATGCCCCTACCTCCTCAATGCCGTCACATAGCTGGCTATAAAGATACTCTGCATTTTTTTCATGCCCCGAACAATCCAATGCCTTCAAAAAATAAGGCCCTTTCCTGCATGTTACCATGATATTAAGTAGTGGACAGTTTCTAGTATCCGTCCACCCATCCATCACAATGTTGCATCCTTCTGAAATCCACACTCTTTTCAATGGTGCAGTTTGTTGCTCTAATCGAATTTTTTCTTTATCAATTAGAGTAGTGCGAAGCTTTTCATACATAGGTGGTCTATATCCAACTAGTGCATTGTTGATTGCTTGTATCATGTCTGTATAGAAAGGTGATCGAGCAACATTAAATGGTATTCCATTGGCATAAAAAAAGCGTGCAATTGCTGCATCAACCGCTTCTCGACCTTGCACATCAAATAATCTGCTAATGGGGTTTGAGCTACCAATGTGTGGCCTCTTGTGAGGACTTTCTGCTGCTACATCTCTTGAAGACACATCCACCTCTACCTCTGTATTGATATTCTGATTTTGATTTGCAGCAATGTTTGTTGAAGCGTGAGAGCTCATATTAGAAACTTTACCATTAGCCCTTTCTTCATCTCTCACAGCCTCATATCGCTCCACCTCATTTATACAAGGATCAACACCTTTTCCACGTAGGTGAAGAAAATGAGCCCTCACCCTTGTGTAAATACCTTGCCATGACATTGGGCATAATTTGCATGAGATCGTGGCTGTTCCACCTGAACCCTTCGGCCCCTTGACACGATCAACATACTTCCACAACGGATACAAGCCTTGTTTGTTTCCCCCACTCGACATCTTGATTCAATGATTCAAATTCTACACAAAAAAAAAACAAAATGAATCATTTCTAGGGTAAATTGTTTGTTGTACATTTTCTATGAGGTTGATGACCTGACACATTATGAAAAGAACCATGTAATTGTAGACTTTTTAAAATATACAGAGAATTCACAAGAGCGGTGTTAGACTTACAATTTCAATTTGAATAGAAATTCAAATAGTTACAAACTTACAACAGTTTTGAGTTTTTACTTTTAGATTGTTTTATAATTTTATTTAGCAAATTTGTTGTAGCATCACCAGTAATCTCCACAACGGCATTGCCCCTGTTTAAAATCGTGGTTGTATGCCACGATTTTAAACAGGGGCAATGCCCTTGTGGAGATTATTGGTGATCGACATCACAAGTAGTCTCCACAAGGGCATTGCCCCTGTTAAAATCGCAGAATACAGAGAGTATTCCGCGATATTGACAGGGGCAATGCCCTTGTGGAGACTACTGGTAATATTAAATAAATAAATAAACGGAAAACCTTGCCTGGCTTGCCATTAGAGTCTTAGACTCTTAGACTATTAAAAAAATTTAAAAAACTAGAAATAAAACATACCCGACTCTTAGACTCTTCAAGTTCAGATTGACGCAATCAGCAATGACGATTTTGAATTTTCAATGCTTCAAAGTTCAAAGTTTTATCTTTTGTCACCCTCTTCCTCAGTCACCTGCTAAAGTATCGTCGCCAGTGTCGTCTGTTGTATAAGTATTTACTATTTTTAAAAACTATTAACTTTTTGTGCCTTAGACGCGTGATTTCTGATGGGAGACGCGGGAGACCTTGCGGGAGACGCCATTTTTAGGTTTCGGAGACGTGGGAGACGGCGGGAGACGTCTTGAAAGTCTCCAAACGCGAAATGGAGTCTCCGGGTGCGGGTGCAGTGTCGGAGACGCGTCTTCGTCTCCGAGACGCGTCTCAGAGGGGGGAGACGCGTCTCCCGGCAACCATGCTTTTGGTGAAGGAAAAAAGTTTTTATAATTCTTCTATGAGGTTGGGCGACCCTTTTTGGGGGTTAAATTTTTTTTTTTTTTTTAAATATTAAATTTGAATTTTGGGGCCCAAATTGGGTCGAGCAAATTGGAGGGAAAAGGGCAAGCTTAGTATAAATACAAGATCATTGTGAAGGTATTTCATCATGGTGAATATTTCTGCCTTTTTAATCAGCAATTTTGCAACTATTGCAAGGACAAAACCCCTTGTGAATAATAGAGGAGATGGACAAAAACCTAGATCTTCAATGGAGGACTTCATGATGGAGGTTCACTTGCGCTTAATGGAGTTTTATGTTAAATCTTCATGCTCATATTTTTATATCAGCCTAGGCGACTTGAGGAAGGTAGTTTTGGTGTTGTTTTGACCTAGGGTTTCATCCTAGGGTGGAGCGCCCAAGTTGCAAGAGGAGCACCTTATTTTGGTGAGACAAAATTGGCAAGTTTGGAGGAATTTGCCAAGATTTCAAGGATTGCAAACCCTACATTCAGACCAGCAGGCCAGCGCAGCCTTGTGCTAGGGTTTTGGAGACATTTTCTCTCATATATTTGCATTCATCTTTGCATTAGTGTAAGCTGGAGCAATTCGCCCAACGAGGGTTAGGGTAGATCATCATTTCATCTCATGTTTGGATTGTTAGTGGGGTTACTTCATATCAGCTAGTTATTGTACATTGCTGGGCATGTTTGGAGCCCGTTTTTGTGGAGATCTTGCATTCATATTAGGTCTGATTTGTAGCAGCAAAACTGAACAATTGTTAATCAGAAGTTTGACATGTTTGGATGGACACTTTGGTGTTTAATCTTGTTGGTTACATTCATGTTTATGGTTAGATAAATCTGCTACATTATTTGATGCCATTGGGAAGAATATATGTTGCTGTTAATGCATGTTTGGGATCAGAAATTTTAAATCAGCATGTTAGGGTTTTGAGCAGAAAATTGAAATTAGAAAATTAGAGCATAAACCTATGTTGTGAAAATCAGAAAATATTGCATATTTCCTAGTTGGGATACTTCAGATGATGATGATATCGGTGATTTAGAAAATCCATTTAATGATTAAAATTTTAAAACTAATTGTTGAACATGATAGTATTATTTTAATATTGAACTTGAAGTTTGAATGATGAATATTTTATAATATTTATTATTTATGTTTTAAATGACATTCAAGTTTATGGTGATTTTGTTGTTTATATGATGCTATGTGCTACTTGTTGGTGTACGTTTTATCATCCACCGAACACTTCAGAATAAAATGTCCAAAGACACTCTATCCTCTCTTGAACAAAGTCACCGCGTATGCTAAGATTGCAAGAATATCATATGGCGACTCCAAGGTTTCTTTCGTCAGGTCATGACATGTGGATAAGCTCAATGGGTGTTGTGATATGTTGGTAATACACAAAGGGACTTACGTTAAAGAATTTCTCACAAGTTTGGGACTTAGATGGATTTATCATTAAGTGCTTCTTCTGTTGGAACTTTCAGTTTGGGATCTCAAAAAAAATGCAAAAAGACAAGGGTTTAGAGGATCTAATCTACGCCTAGGAATTCAAGAGACAGTAAAAATCAGGTGAAACGAGTAACCACACTTTGCTTCGCCTCCCTAGGACAACTACACAAAGTGGGTGCAATCTTCAAAGGGTGTGATTATAATTTTCATGCCTTGAATAAAACTAAAGTTAAGCATCCACAATCATGAGCTCCAGCTAACTTTACGCATTGAATGAAAATCATCCATCCAAAGAAAGTATGAGCAATGTTTCACCATAAATCTAAACTATCAAATCTTGCATTCACTTAACAAACATTCAAAGAAAATTCTATCTTTAATTGTAATCTAAAGTTCTATCTAATTTTAATCTATGGTTGAAGAAGTTATGCAACCTTGCACACCACTTGACAATAAAAGTGATTCAAAGCAAATCATGCATAAGAGCTTTTACTATCGGAAATAGCAAAACGCAACAATTTCATATATTGTCTCCACATAAATGAAAATGAGAGTTCACGAGTTTATATAGAGTTTTCAATAGCAAATGAAAGGCCAAGATTAAAACAACATTAACGGCCCAAATTAAAACAAATCAACCCTAATTAGGGTTTCCCAAATAACATCAGTAAACAAGCAATGAAGTGGTGTCTGGAGCTATCTTCAAGGGAATGCATCCCTATCCTCCTGAGCAGCAGTGTGTTCAATGAATCAGGACACAATCTTGATGACTTCTTCCATTGTGACCTGTGGTAGCACGTTCATCCTGAACTCCAGCCCATCCAAGTCCTCAGCGTATCTGACAAAGGCACTTTCCCATTCCAGCTCTTGCTTCAGGAAAGCATCCCGGATGGATAAGAGATTCGCCACCTTTGTGAAATCCTACCTCAAAATCACCCCTGTGGTGGAGAAAAAGATTTCTTGAATTTTGCTCTTCAGTCTTTCTAGCTGCATATCATTTTACCGAACAATCTCTATATCAAACACGTCCTCAACTATGAGGTAAATCTTTCTCTAGATTTATCTTATTTGTTCCTCCACCCTGAGTCCATCAGCCTTAGCTTTCTCCAAAACTTCGCTCCGTATTGTTAAGGCCCAATACCAATGGTGGAAGTCGTAAGCAGCACCTACTACAATTATCTTTGCCTCGACCAATTCCTGTTTAGAGACGCCCTTCAGTACTCTGAGGCATGGAATGAGCCTCTCTTGAATATCCGGGAGGTTGTCCCAAACTTCTGCCATGACAGCAAATCTAGAAAGGAAAGAGAAAGTCTATCTATAGGCAAGTGTCAATCTCTCCATGAACGAAGCCGCTTCTATGCCCTTAATTGTCATCCATTCCTTGGCCTCCTTAGCTGTGACCATACCTTCTTCCACATCCTTGGCCTATGAGGAATTGAGAAGAGGAGCTACTGCATCACCCTGATTGAGTGGTTGGGTCAGATACCGAATATACTCCTTCAGGCGCTCGACCTCCTTCTTGTATTCTTTCTTTTTCGCCACTTCCTTTTCTAGTCTCACCTTGATAGTTGAGACTGAGTTATCCAATTCTTCAACTTCCTGGCCCTTTATTGTTGGGCCTAGGTCTATAGTGGTAATGGCATATTCATGGGGAGCGATTTCATCTTGCGTTTTGTCAATTGTAGGCACTGCAATCTGTACGGAACGGCTGCCTGCTTCGTCCCTCTGAATCGTGGAAAATTTCTTGGCAAGCTTCTTCATAGCAACTTGTTCTAATCTAGCCAAGAAATATGCAGTGTCATCTTCCTCTTGGACCTCAACTGGTGCCTGTATCTTCATTCTTTCTTTTAACCAGTCAGAAATGGTAGGCTACTCAATGCCATCTTCCTTCTAAACATTTTTTGCACTCGGAATATCCAGAACTCCTCTGAGAGCGGAAATCATTCCCTCTTGGAATTCATCATTCTGGACGTCCATTTCATTATCCAAACCCAGTATTTTTGTGCCCGTAGGAGATGGGGGCTCGTCATCATCCAACTGGATCGGCTCATTGTTATTTTCCTGAATTGGAGAAGGTCTCATCATATCAGCCAAGGATTCGTCCGCAGTGGCCACTAGCTCATCTATGTTTCTGGATGCGGCTGAACAAGATGGCTCCACCCTCTGTCTCTTTGGAATAGGCTCTACGTTTGCAGCCACTTATTTTCTCTTCTCAGTAATCTCAACCAAATCATCATTGTGGGATGCACCGGCATTGGAGGAGTATAACTCTGTCTCACTCAGCAAACATAAGTGTCATTCTTTTCCGTCTCAACTCTTGTGTCTGCTGGTCGACCCACCACTAAGAATACTTAACCACCGGCCTCATTATTATAGTCAAATCTAAAAGTTCGGGCTCTGACCACTTCACTGTGGGAAGAGGTCAGCTCTCGTCGAAGCATGGTTGAACACATTCTCCACATCCTGCAACTGATCAGGCACTCGGCAAAATTTTGTTGCTCTCATCAAATCCACTGACAATCTAGACCATAACTTTTTCCTGACGTCATACTCATTAGTAGCATTTGCCCAAAAATCCTCCAGGTCTACTCGATGCTTATATCTTTTTCCATCCACAGTCTGAATGTGATTATGAGGGTCGAAGTTGGCCCTGGACCGATAAGTCGTGAATGGATACCATTGAATTTCCAACCTAGCACTTTCAGCTGCTTGTGTCGATGGACAGGACTCCGTCATGTTCCCAATAAAGAACGAGAAAGTAACCGCTGCCTTCTGCTTTGGCCTCTGGATGTTCTAGTAATCCTCCAATTGTCTAAGGACTTCTAGCAAAATCATCTTATTCATAGGATAGATTGGAAGCCTATAAGGATTTCCAGTGAATCCCTAGATCCTTATATACGTGAACCTCAAAAACTGGATAAACCAGGATCCGTATGTACTAATCAAACTCTTGGCTTCATGGCTCAATCTCTGGTGAGTTCCTCCTTGGAGTATGCGGGTGATGTACATGAGGAAAGCATCATGGGCCCACCTGAAGTCAGATTTCTCTTTGAGTTGCAGCTACGGGTAACAGTCATAGGACTTGAGTTCATTCTCACCATTGCCAACTCTGCCTTTGCATATAAGTCCTAAGTATCTATACGTTCTGGCCAACAAATAAACGACGTAGGAGCTCATGTGAAAAGACTTTGTCTTCTCCAAATTGATCAGCTACTCATGAAGATTGTCGCTAATCATCCGAGACCAATTGAACATCTTCACGCCGGAGGTGATTTCATCGATAAAGTAGTACATCCAGGACTCAAAGGGCGTGCCTTGTGGACTATCAGCTATCCTATTCAACATCACAATGATATCTCCATAATCCTCCTTGAAGTCTGTCCGACACAGCTTCTTGGGCATCTTTTTGGCAAATGGTCTAGGTTTCTCTAGCCATGATTTATTAATATTTGTGGCACACAACTCGGATTGGCCATCATACAACCTTTTGGCGTCCTCCTTGGTCTTATAGACAGTCCGATAGTGTGTTGGGATGCCAAATGCCTCCTGAATTGCCACTTCACCAAGGTGAGCCAATATCCTTCCGTCCGGTGCAACAATTTGCCTCTCTTGCGCATCATAGTGGATGGCGCATTCTACCATCAATTCGACACATTCTACTGCTGGTGGGAATCCGGCTGCTTGAAAGATGCCATTCCTCACCATTCGTCGTGCAATTGGTGTCGGCAATCCATTATGTCCATATATCCTCTTTTTGAACTCATCAAAGTCCACGTGTCTGAGGTTAGTGTCTGCAATATTTTTCCATTTAGAAATAATCTTTGACTCTCACTGCAACCCTTTGTTGGCAAACTTCAATGGCACCTTTTTTGATGATTCTCCTAGTGTGGTCATTAACCTGCAATTAAAAAAAAAAAATTACATTAATACAGAGACTTCAAAATATAATTCATTCCTGGGCCTTTTATTCGAAAATTTTACTTTCAGCTTATTTAAAAGATTGAATTTCTATGAAAAAGCAAGCTGAAAGTAAGCGAATTTGATTGAAATTTTGCCAGAACTTGGCCAGAATGACAGAAAGACGAAAGAAGAATAAAATCTTGGCCAACCCAATTTCAAACCTCTGGAATATCCTCTAGTTGTGAATCAGATTCAGCTTTTGAGAATTCAATCAAAAATTCAATGACAAAGTGCGCCAACTTGCTGAGAAGTTCGACTTTCAGCCAAGAATTATTTTACTTCTCCAAAAGTTACTTCCTCCAGCATAAAAATTACTTCTTCTACTGAGAAAATCGACCTTGCCTCAATTTCCTTGCAACTTTGAGAGATTAACTTCTCTTCAGCTGAGCTTGTAAAAAATGAGTTGCTGAAACTCATTATAATGCTGAAGAGTTTGATTTGTTTTGGCAACTTCATCTTTTTCTCTTGATTTCGATTTGTTTTCTTCCCTTCAATCAAGCAAGTTTCTATTCTTTTCGAAAAAAACCTCATGGCAATCTTATCCAGGCGCCATCTTTAGCAAAATCCTTTTGATTTTCTCAAAGTTTTTAAAATTTTGATTTTTTGCTAGATGTTTATCCTTTATTTTCAAATATTTTGGAAAAATATTAGATGTCCAATTAAATTAAATTCGATTTTTCAATTCATGGCGAAATTTTATTTATTTTCTCCTTTCCTGGCATAATGAATTTTCTTCCAAGACATCACATCTGTGGCGAATTTCATTTTTGTTCAAGGCATTTTACATTCCTAAGTGTCGGAAATAAATTATCCAAAGTGTTAAAATGTCAAATTTTAATTTATTTCCAACCCATTCAATTTTGACCCATGGCTAAGTATTTATTAAATTTACATCATTTTGATCTTTAGCTAGGGCGAACTTCCAAATTTCTTCACCGTTCACATTTTCTCCATGTCGTTTGACCATCTCTCCTAGGCAAATTTCCACAACACTTGGGAAAATTTCCATCCTTTTGGCCTAGGGCAGACATTACTAGCCTTTAGACATCCTTCTCTGGCAAAAGTCGGACTTTACCATGTGTTTGGACGTCTTACCTTTGCCAAGTCGGACCTTCTTGTCTTCATTCCAAGGTCGGACTTCATGATAATCTTGGCATTTTTGCCCATGGCAGACTTTCTAGCTTCTTTGCCATATGTATTTTCCTTTCTACACTTAGCCAACTTCATAAATTTTCCTTAGGCATCCATACTTAGCCAAATTTTCAATTTTCTCTCTTCCCAGACTGGGCAGACTTCATAAATGTCTTGCCATTGTCTCTCACATGTTGGGGTGGACTTTCTAGCTTCCTTGCCAAGTCAAGGGCAGACTTGGTAATCTTCATGCCACTCACCACCTAAGGCTTGGGCGGACTTTCCACTCTCTATGCCATCCACTCTAAGTGCAAGGGCGGACTTCAAGATGTCTTTGCCATTACCTCATCCAAGGCATGGTAGACTTTCCAATAGTCTTGCCATTGTCTTCCAAATGCTGGGGCAGACTTCATCTTGACTTTGCCATAGCAAGGGCGGACTTTGAAGCTTCCATGCCATTCTCATTGCCATTTTCTTCTTCAGACTTAGGCAAATTTCTCTAGACTTAGGAAAATTTACTCCATGGATTTCATGCTTTTAGGTTGATTTTTCATTGATTTTCTCATTATGGAGGTCCGATTTTTATGATTTTTCAATTGATTTTTCCAGATTTTTCATTGCTTTTCTATGCTTTTCATTGGTTTTTCGTTGATTTTTTTTATTTTTTGGCTTTATTTTTGCTTCTAAAAATGGAAATATTGACTCCTTGACCAAGGTTGACTTTCTAAAAATAGAAAAAGCAAAATCCCTAAAAAATAGGGATCCCAGATTGGTCCAAAAATGCCAAAAATGAAAAAGCAAAAAAGCAAAAAAGCAGATTCCCTAAAAAGTAGGAAGTGTCAGAATTGACTCAAAGCACAGGCGATCTTCGTCTTTTGGACTCTCTGAGCACTTTTGTGATGTTTAGACACTGATTTGGGCTTGGATTCTCTAGTTGGCTTAGCTAACTACTCAAACTCTAACTTGAACCTCTCAAAGCAATGGCCTTATGAAACTGCTGTGTGGAAGCAAAACCCTAAAAACTAGCAAACCACTGGGGGTCCCCATTTGCAATGGGGCGATGTGTGAAAAGGTCACAACACTACTCTAATCTTAATCCATGCTTTTAGGTTGCATATATATAATTTTTACATGCTTTTGTACGGATGAACCCAAACCCCAAAAAAAAAATCGAGATCCACAAACCCAAACCAAGATTTGTACAAGAACCGGCAACTTAGCTTGAAATCATAGTTTAGCAAGATGAACCACAAAGATTGATCATTTGCAACTATTGTGGGTTGAAGATGAGTGGAGGCATTAATCAACTCGAACATCACATTGCATGGATTGTTAGTCATAATGTCAAATTATGTCCGATGTTGAGCTAGATGTAGTCATAGGGATCTTATGTTCCATGGAACACATCACATCTTTCACTTTAAGGTATAGGTGTGAATGTTTGGAAATACAATAACCTTCCATTCAACATGGTGCAAAGCCTATCTAGTAGAATCTGGTCACAATCTTGCCTATGGGAAAGGGTTGAAGGCACCTAATCCACATGACTTAATTGGGTCATTGCTCCAAGAAACAATGGCAAATGCAGTGGCATTCATGGAAGAGAAAAAGAAATATTGTCACAAACATGGGCGCACCATACTATTAGATGGGTGTACAAATAGAAGGAATTGCATACACCAAGTTTCTATTGGCTTCAAATGGTTAGAATGTGTTCTTGAGATCCAATAATGTCTCAAATAAAGTCAAAGAGTCTAATGTTGGAGGAGGTTTATATAGAAAATGTCGTCCAAGTTGCAATACCATATGTGACGACAATGTGACTACTTGAGAAGAGACACCCAAGACCATTTTGAAGCCCCTAAATTGCTCATTGATTTGATCTACTAGTGGAGAACATAGGCAAACTCAATTGGGTGAAACTTGTGGTGGAAGATGCCAAAACATTACCAAATACCTCTACAATCATCCTCAAGTGTTTAGCTTGATGAGAGAGCACACCAAGGGGAAGAAGCTTGTGTGAGAGGGTGATGCAGGAGCATCCAGGTCCACAGACAATCCTATATCAACCAAAAAAAAATTCCTTTCAGTTTAGTTTCTTTAGGTTTCTAATAATGTTAGTTTTGGTTAGTTGCTCGGGAGGATTTTCAAAAATAATTCAAGCAATCTAATGATGTCACCTTGTAGACAAACCAAATGGGTAATCAAAATTCAAATTGGTGAAGTTTTGATGAAACTTCAGAAATTTATGGCTTTGCAGGGTTTAACCTGCTACCAAATAAACTTTTGCAGGTAGCCCGAGGCCATCTGGACTTGCAAGAAATTACAAGTGAACTTCATCTTATGTTTGTGAACTTGTTCTAATGAATTTTGCCACATTTGCAGGAAATACCTTGCCAAGTGGATTTGTGGGTAAAACCATGTGAATTGGACTTCTTCAAAAACTGGTTTTGACGACAATTTCAACGATGGCGTCAACATGGTGTGAGCATGATGTCAACAGGATCGAATGACACTTACCCTCTAATGACATAAGCATGATGTAGGATGATGTCAACAAGGTGCGAAGTGCAAGGTTTCCCAAAAGAGTCAGCTCTTTGTGAGAGTTTGCCAATGAACTAAAACTTGCAGGGTTTTCCTTTTGAACCTGTCATTTGCAAGCTTTCTTCTTGCATCTTCCTCTGCAGACTTTTGGTTTGCTACTACACCTTGTGGGAACCGTGAGGTCATCTGAACTTTGCAAACTATTTACTTGTAGCTGCATTTACGTGTTTTTTGCTTGCTACTGTACTTTGCAAACTTTTTTCTTGTTACTGCACTTTGTGGACTTCTGACCTGCTACTACACTTCAGCCTTTTGCAACAAACCGGTGGTTGTAATGGCCAAGATTGAATTTCATTCTACTTCCAAGCCATCGATGGATAAAATAAAAATCAATGCACACATTTTGTAGTCTTGGGAGGAAGTTGTATAAGTGTGATAGAGATCAAAATGCATTCTAATTGGTTAGTTGCTCATGAGGATTTTCAAAAACAAATTGGCCAATGTATTGATGTCACCTTGTAGACAAACCAAATGGGTACTCCCAATTCAAATTTGGTGAAGTTTTGATGAAAATTGAGCAAGTTATGGTTTTGCAGGTTTTCAACGTGTTATCGAACAGAGTTTTGCAAGAAACTCAAGGCCATTTGGACTTGTGGGAAATTACAAGTGAACTTCACCATATGTTGATGAACTTGTTCCAATGAATTTTACCACATTTGTGGGAATTACCTTGCCAAGCGGATTTGCAAGTAAAACCATGTGAACCGGACTTCTTCAAAACCAATTCCAACAAACAGTTTCAATGATGACGTCAACATGACATGAGCATGACATCAATAGGATCGAAGGACATTCACCCTCTAATGATGTAAGCATGATGGAGGATGGTGTCAGCAAGGTACGAAGTGCAAGGATTCCCAAGTGAACCAACTCTTTGCAAGAATTTTCCAATGAACTAAAACTTGCGGGGTTTTCCTTCTGAACCAGCTATTTGCAAGCTTTCTTCTTCCATCTGCCTCTGCAGACTTTTGGTTTCCTACTACACCTTACAAGAACCTTGAGGTCATCTAAACTTTGCAGATTATTTACTTGCAACTGCATTTGCGAGTTTCTGACTTGCTACTATACTTTGCAGGCTTTTTTCTTGTTACTGAACTTTGCGAACTTTCAACCTGCTTTTGCACTTCAACATTTTGCAACGAACTAGTTGTAATGGCCAAGATTGAATTTGATTCTCTTGCAAGCCACAGATGGATAAAATAAAAATCAATGCAGGCATTTTGTAGTCTTGGGAGGAAGCTGTAGAAGGGTGATAGAGATCAAAATGCAATTTGATTGTATTCATGTGTAGAATTCTGCTACCAAACATTAGGATTTGAATTCAATTATTCTGTAAACATAAATTTTCTATTGAATAAATGTATTTGGCTGCATGATTGGGTTGTTCAATAGAATTCCCCAATATTGACTACATCAACAAATGTCACAAAATTTGCAACTAACTTCATCACCTTGCAAAGTAATGATTTGGTAACACCTTTTAAGTAGATATTTTTGAGCCAACTATGGGTACATTCTTCTTATTCAAAAAACATGGATGGGGAGAGGGTAGTAGTAAAGAGTCTAAAGATAAATTTTTGTCTTGGCAAATATCGCTAGTGAGATCATCAAAGTAATTTCAAACTTTTATTTAAATTTTTATTATATCCCTTAAATTCACTCTTTTAAATTCTAATTACTAGACATTGTCCAATTGTAATAACCCACCCTTAATTTTGTTTCAAATTTGCAACTTGAACAATGTTAGCAAATATAGTAATGACAAGCAACCGAAGTAAACTTCCTTCCACTTTTTGATCATCCAGATCTCGATGTGGGCAAGGTGAGACCATACGGTGGTAAGGTTACAATACGTTAGCTAACTATCAAGGATAACCAACTAAAGTAAACACGCTTCCATTTTCTAATCACCCAAATCCCAATATGGGCAAGGTGAGAGCATACAATGGTAAGGTTACAATACATGCTTCTAAACAAACCACTTCTTCAGTGGGGTAAGTATGTAAATCAAGTGCATGAAATGAACCATCCACTTATTCGGCAGGAATTACAATAAAGCAAAGCACTTGGCGGCAAGCCGACCAATCAAAAGAGATTCTCCGGCAGGTATAACGTAAAAGTAAAGAAAGCTCAATCACATATTCAATGAGAGCGCCACTTATTCAATGGGCTAAGAAATGACATGAAAGTGAGGAAACTCAACCGCTTAGTCAGCGAGAGCACCACTTATTCAGTAGGGTAAGTAGTAAAATAAGTAAAAGACCAAATCACCAATGGTACTACCAAAGGTGTTACAATGAGCTCGACATTAAATGTTCCAGAATAACACAAACTGCTGTTATACTATGAAAGAAATGAGAATTTGAAGCACAACTCCCACAATGATGTCTCAACATGAATATAAACAATTCCCCAACAAAAAATAGCAATGGTACCTCACTGAAAGGGCCTCCGGAGGTTGGTAAAGGGTCTGATATACTGCTGCAACAGGTCTGATATGACTGAACAGCAGACTGAAAACTTCAACCAGCAAGCTACCAACTTCACCAAATCATCAAAGAACTCAACCAAAGTGCTTGCAATGTAAAGAACTAGTCTAGGTGCCTCCCAATCAGCAGAAACAACAAGGTCAAGGGCAGATTTGGTAACCAAACAACAATGAAAAAGCAACACCATCAGAAAGTGCCCTCAAACCAACATGTACGGCTCATCTAGAGGGGTGACCAGCTCCATAAAATCCAAGACACATTCCATTAGTCCAATACCCACAGAAAGATCTTCCACCCTCCAAACAGCGTAAGCACAAATGTGAAGCAACTGGGTTATGGAAGGGTATGCACCAGCAACAGCAAGGTCTGAAGCAACACTCCAAAATGCTCCAATCTGCACTGAAATAACTCAACCATATGCAAACAATACTAGAAATCAATAAAGCAATCCATCAACCAAACTTCAAAACTGAAAACATCACCAATAAGCCCAATGGAAGCTCCTGAAATAAAGCTCCTCCAATCCAGCTAGGGAGTATCTTTCAACCCCGAAACTAGAACAAACCATTGGGGGTTTTCTTCCTCAAGGCCTTGAAGAATTCCAGCATCATGCCGGCAGCACTTCATTATCAACTCTTCAACATGAATGAAATGAGCTACCCCATGCCTCCTTTTATAGCTTTTTTTCTGCTTTTTCCCTACCTTTTCTAAAAAGTGATTTTTTCTTTCTTGTTTTTTCAAAAAACCATTTTTTTGCTTTTTCCTTGCTTTTTCATAAAAGTATTTTTTGCTTTTTCATTGTTTTTTCGCAAAAACATATTTTCGTTTTTTTCTTGAAAAAACACTTTTTGCTTCTTTAATATAAAAATAACTTTAATAACCTTTTCACTTAATAATATTTGACACTAAAGTAATATTTAAACATTACTTTATGACTTTAGTGTAAATATTAAAATATTTCCAACCACTTAACAAAAAGCATCAACGAGGCATCCAAAACGGAAACTGATTGCACCAAGGAGCTTCCAATGGCGAGGAGAGATGTTAGGTGCAAAAATGGGCACTTACTAAAAATAGTAGTGTTCTCCAAGAAATGTGGACAACAACCCAAATGGTTGGAAATGCAACGAAGACCATCACCGGCATCCTGAGGACCAATAGAATGCCAACACACTGCCAAAACTAGAAACCTTGCATTGCGCAACTGCTAGGACCAAGTGCCCAAAATAGCACTTGCTAAAAATAGTAAGTTTGTTTAAACTCAAAATTGGCCCAAACTGAGATGCACTAGAACTTACAAAAAATAGTAAGTTTCTAAAATAGACATTGCTAAAAAATTAAAAATAGCAATACTGCCCACCAAGGATAAGAGAAAACCCAAAAAAACCCAAAAAGCTCTCTGGCAACATCAATATACTCCTTTGAATATGTAGAAACGGATTCTGAAAGATAGCACCAACTACCAAATAAAGAAACCCTAAAAAAGGGGACATTACACCAATTTTTTTTTTTTTATTTATAATTGCAATTTTAATTTGTTTGTAGGTTCCTTTAGTCAAGTTTTGTGCTTGGTGGAGGGGGAGCAAAATTTAATGGGTTTCCTATATGACACCATGGAAAAGGCTATAGAGGTCATCCAAAACGATTACAAGAGAGATATAAGAAATTCAAAATCATTTGAAATATTGTTGATCAGAGTTGAAACAATCAACTCCACCAACCCATTCATGCAACAATGCATCACCTTAACCCTAGATGTTTCTTCACAAATAACTTCAAGGTGTTGATGGGGTAGTGATGGAGGGCCTTTAAATATGCATTGAGAGGATGCAACTAGAGGTTGAGGTCGAGGGTATGACTATTGAAAATTTGGAAAAATGCAAGCATGTTGAGGGGAGGCTCTTTCTCTTTCCCACTACCAAATAACAAAGAGTCTCAATCTTCACTTCACTTTACTTCAAATCTTTGTTGTGTGCAATTATTGCTTAGGGGGAAAACTGAGGCAAAAAAAACTCTAAATATTTAAAAGCTAGCCCTCTTAATTTTGGACCAACCTTATAGTTCTTTTGGATGTGAATGCAATTGGAGGTTCTTTGATGCTATTCACACAATGAAACACAACATGTTACTCAAGCTAAGAAAATCTCACAAGTCATGCGAATACTTAGCGAGCTTTAAATCTATACTTGCCTTAATAGCACCTTAGAAAAGACTAACTTGTGAATGCAAACTTAACTTGAAACTCTTATTGAATATCACACCTACCAAAGGAAAGTTGGTTTCTCCTCCTTGTAAATCATCACTCAAATACATGAGCATCGTTGCAATTCTTTGGCCTCGTTTTATATTGAACTGCACAATCAAACTTATGGCTTTAGCTAAGATGATTTGTTTGGATCAAAATTAGAAATAAATATTTACTCAAATGTGTATCGACAACTGAAATTATAAAAAGATAAGTTTATGGAAATAGCATCAGCTTTGTACCTCATCTGAGAAATAGTCATGATGAGGTTTGTAAAATTCGCCTTTCTCATATCTGTATAAATTAAACGCCTAGTTAAACATCTAGTCAGGAAGCTACATGTTGAAACAATGTTTAAAGCCAAACTGAAAAAGACAATATTACAAAAGATTTCAGCTTAAGAAGAATGTATACAAGATTAAAATATATTCCATACCGTAGAATCTGCATTAGTTCTCCATTTTCTGCCGGTACTTGAGAGTAGACTGAAATGCGTTTCTCAATTGCCTTTTGTTTGACCAAGTTATTGAAAATATTTCAACATTTAAACCATTAATAACCAAGAAAGTGGAAACACAAATTTAGATGAAAACAAGCTAATGAGGAATATAAGACATGTCATTTATGTCAACCATGCAAGTATAGAAATAGTTTTAAGAAAAATAATTCAATTAAATTCCAAAAGAGAAAAACATAATAATCACATGAACATCATAATTTAAGCAATCTTATAGTAAAGTACAAGACATTCAAACTTTTGCAGGTTTTTATAATCTTGATACCATGCATAGCTTAATATGAACTGCTATGTAGTCCTAGTAAGCCACATAGTGAAGGTGCAACATCAACTTGGGACACTATAAAAATACAAGGGAATTGATAAAATTATAGACTATCATAACTTGAGAATTGCAATATCGAAAGGACATTCCAAGAATGTTGTGGTAAATTATGCAAAGCCTTTGTTTGAGGCTTAAGCAAACCATGCGAACCTAATACATATTAATTAATCCAATAACTCAATCGAGCCTTGGAGTCCATTGGAAAACCTAAATGAGAGAAGCAGCCATATAACCAGCAATTAACTGAGAGAACTTTAGACTGCTATGGAGGCGTTTTCATTATGAAACTCCTAGTATATTAACCCAAATGAGGCATATTTATAAACATCTAATCACAAATTTATTTCTTTAAAGGGGACACATTATCTGACTAAGTGGAAATGATGATCTATGCAATAACTCATAGAAGAGAAAGCTCCCCTTTAAAATAAAAATTAATCTACTATAAACAATATGCACTTACAATTTACAATCTTTACATTGTTGTATGAGGATTTCATGTTCAAGATGAAAAAACTTTAATTGTATCTTTTTGGGTTTGCCTTATGTCAAAGGTTGAGACGCTCTTTCAACACAAGGCAAAGGATGTTATACTCTTTTTACTCAAATAAATCCTAAGACTAGAGTTTGCATATTGAGTTAAAAACAATGACTAGACAATGTAAGTATGAATGAATTGGATAGGATAACACATAAACATAAACACTATAGTAAGTTTGCATGGATTGGATAGGTTAACACATAAACATAAACACTATAGTCAATTAAATGTAGGACTCAATACAACACCACGATCTACACCTTCAAACTAACCTGCAATACAAAGATTGCAAATTTTCCAAAGCAATTTAACCCTCGACACACATAACAAGGGATCTTAACACACATTTATAAGCACGATAGGCATAATAAATGTCATTGAGTGAATAACAAATTTTGGATAACCATAACACTGAATACTTGATAAATAGAAACTCTAGCAATATGCAGGCTTTAGAATTACCATTAGCCATCTAAATGCAAATAGCACTTATTTATACTATTTAAAAAGTAGCTACATAAAAATAAATTGACTAGACTTCAACTCTAGCTACGTCAATTTGCATGATATGCAAGTTTTATTAAGAATTATCTCGTCAACTAATTATAATATGCGACTACTAATGAGCACACGGTTATATTGAGAGGGGGGCGCAGGCTGAATCAGTATAATACAAACTTTTACCAATTTCAACTCAATTAATCAAAACAATAATAACCATGTAAGATCTTGACAATTAAGAACACAAGAACACCAAGGTTTACGTGGAAACACTTACGGGCGAATACCACGGCAAAAATATTGCTTTTATTAAACTTCTTTTTACAAATTCTAGAGGAAACAACCTCTCATTCAATTTGTGAGCACCAACCCGCTGGAAGCACCAACTTCCACTTCTGAATTTGTAGGCACCAACCTACTAGAGGGGCCAACCTCTCCAAAATGAGGCACCAACCTCAACACAACAAAGTCTTTGTCTTCTTTGAAAACCACCTTCAAAAGTCTGCTCAAAAGACTTCTCTAATCTGTTCTAACATTCTTCACAAATCTGCCTTGAAATCTCTCATGAATCTCTCATTATTCTGCTCATATGTTTGCTCAAATCTGCTTTGTAAGTTTGCTCAAATATGCCATGTAAGTCTGCTCAAATACTCTTTCCAACATGTTTCATAATTCTACTCTAAAAAATAACTTACTATCCCCTTATGAATTTTATCATATATTCTTCATAGAATCGTCTTCAAAAATCTGTTCATGACCTTTAAAAAAATCTACCTTAAGTCTTTTCCTTACAAATCTGCCTCATAATATATTCATATATCTGTTGTAATTGCTCTGCTTTAACCTTAAAAATATTAAGTTATTTCTTATTTTCTAACATCCCACTTTAGCTTCTATTTATACCAATTAAATTTTCCAAGGGATATGTCTCTATGAGGAGGGACGACTTGTTTAAAGGGAGGCAATCTTTGCCAAGGGAGATATCTTTTACAAATGATAGCATCCTTTTGTTAATAAACTCTTAACCTTTATCGTTGCCTTTTTTTTAATCAAATGAGTGCTGCCTTTTGACTACTAATTTCTACCTTTTAATTGCTGATTTTTATATACTCATCAATGCCTTTGTAACCTTTGCTATTGCCTTTTTTTTATTTTTCTTATTCTATTTTTGTCTTATTCTATTTTTGTCTGGTATACTTTTGTCTTATACAGCTACAGCGTTCTCGCCAGTAAATCGCTGCCCTTTTTTATTAATTGCTGCTTTCTTTTTCATTAACCATTGTTTACATACATGTAAGATTATAGTTGACTAGTAAATACTCGACCAGCATATAGGTGCTAATATGAGGTGCTAACATGGGCGTTAAAACATGGAAGGAGTCGACCATCTTTGTATACAGCATTTGTATCATAAACTTGCATAAACTTTCCTTGCAAAATGATATGACCTTTTTTAGATGTAAACAGAGATTAGTGGCCTTTGGCCTTCATACCTTCATGTGAACTTTAGCACAATATTATGCCCTTGTTATTGTCACATTCATCTTCACATATCTGTTTTATTCTATATTCATACTTTTTGTTTGTAATATATGCCTTTGTTACTGTCACATTCATCTTCACATATCTGTTTTCTGCTATATGTGTACTTCTCTGACTTGTTTGTAATAACAGTACAATTAATTGCATCGTCACTCTCATATGCATACATTTCAATCCTCTTGTAGTGCTTCTAAGATCCTGTAATATTTGTTCATTCTTATCATGATATTCACTTGAGCGGAGAGCATGTGTCACACCCTTAATATGGATATGCATTTAATTCTCTTTTGACTTTAATGATAATAATCTTCTCACCATTGACATCAATGACACTATGTCTTCTCACTTTTGGCATCAATGACAACTTCCAACAACCATCAGTTCAACTAACACCACAAATTATTATAATTTATCTTTTAATGTTCACATCTCTCACATGATGAGCTAGATGACCTAACAATAGAAAACTCTAGGCTATAAATAGAGAATGATAAAAAAAAGCAGAAAACTATAAATAGTGAGCTTTGGCTAAAAATAGCGAACTCAAAATATGCTCCTTTCTTCAAAAATGGTGATTAGCTATTTTTAGTGTGAGCTCTAAAAATTAGACTTTTCTAGAAATGCAGCTCTACACAATTTGATTCAAATGATGCTTTCCTCTATTCCATCGAAACTTGGCAAACCCTTTGATGAAACTCTGAAACTCTTGACAATTTGCCAATCTTGGTGACTCGAATCTAAAGCCCTCTAATGAAACACTCTGCTATAAACAATTATATTGATCTGAAATCTTATTGTGTTGTTTTGCTTTTTATCACCTCCTCCCTGTCTTTATACATCTATACCAGCTTGGAATAGCACAAGCTTTCATCCTTTTTTATATTTTGTGTCCCATATTTAACATTTTTAGGAAAATTGCTTTTCATTTTCAAGTTTGCAATAAGAAACCACATACCCACTAAATTATTTTCCAAATCGACCTCCTATTTTCTCAAGTCGTCAATTGTTTTCTGCATTTCTGCTTCTGCATATCCTTTCTCTGCTCAAATGCCTTTAGAACAGAACTTTCTCTCTTATTTGTACAACTCCATCCTAATGTCTATAGCTGGCTTGCTTGTTCCTCTATGTAATTCCATTTCTTGTCTTGTTTCCACTTCTTTTGTAAGCTTCGTATTCAGGAAGGAAAGTTGAGTGAAAACTTCTGCCAAAGCTCTTAAACTCTACAGCAGCTGCAAATGCCGATTCCCTCGCATATGATTCTTGGTAAGCGGCAGGATTCTTCCCATTAGTGCTGAGGTTGCTTATTCTTATTCTTCTAACTTTGACTACATTTTTAAGGCTTCTTATAATGGTGTGATTTACATAAGCTGGCCTCCACTTTGCTGAAGCATTTTAACTTTTTTCTTTTGGCATTATTCTGTGTTGGCTGGGCTGCATAAATTTTTTCCTCCTGCTAATTGGGATGACTGGGTTGCATAAGTGTTGTCTTCATTGATGTCCTTTCAACAAAAATATAATAATTTGGGTATTATACAAAAAGAGTTATACCTTATAAGAAAATAATGTGCCTAGATTAATAGTTGTTTACGTCTTTAAAATTAACAATAAATAAAATATGCAACAAAAAATTACACAAAAATATGCATGCCCTGGATTTTTTTTAATTATGAAAATATTTTATTTCTAGCCCAACTTGTGCAATATGAAAAATTATTACTCATTAAAAAATACTATGAACTGCAAGAAACACTTTATTAGCAAATATTTAAAACATAAATATGTTATCATTTAAAAAAATTGAAATAAAATTGAAATAAAATCTACATAGAAAATATCAGAAATTATTACTTTATATTATTTTTCAAATTATTTGCAGTTTACTGGCAATAATTGAGAGAAAAAGGGGAAAAAATAAAATATTGACTTGCACATCCCACTTAGGCCAAAACATGGGACCCACCTTTATGTTATCACCCTTCACAATCGTTTCTTTCAATGTTGTATGACTTATGGGCAACAAAAGCTAGATCTTTACTTTTAGCCTCACCTTGATTATTTGAGAGTGATATTGGATCAACAATGAATAATGCAGTCTTAAACTTTGTTGTTGCATGTGCATGAGCTCATTAACAAAATGAGCTTTGTTGTTTGTTAGATATAACTAAACTCCAAATTATGTAATAAGTGACTCAAACAAGAACATTTTGTACTCTTGGCAAAATTACCATGTAAGGATTGCACCTCAAACCATTTGTTAAATACACTATTATGAAATTATACACCTACACACCTCTATTATCTACTTTGATGCTTAAAGGCACTGACAAATTTGTCATGTACCTTCCTCTTTGAAGCCGGCCTATAGCATCTTTTGTCACATGGAATTGCACCCTTGCTGAACCTATTGTTCAGCATTCCAATGAAACATGTGATTGATCTCAAAGTGTGGGACCTTGCAGATGAGATCAAACCTCCAGAGAAAGTTGGCTTCCTCTCTAATCTAGATGCAGAAATGTTGATCCAACCCAACACAAGATAACACTAAACTGATCTTATTTTAACAGCCTGCAGGGGAAAAGGAGAGGGAAAAATGCAGAAAACAAAGGGGTGGTGAAGCACCTAGATTAATGGTGTTTCTCCCTGCTCACTTGAGCACAAAAGATCAATTAAACTACCTGAGGAACTCACATAGTTTTCTGCTATACCAATTTCTAAGGGGTATATATGAAGGCTAGGGTCTGATGGGAATTAAGAGGGAGTAAGAAAATCCCCACTTAACATCTACAAGAAAAGTTAACACAGCATACAAACTTAAAAATGGAAAGTATTCATTCAAATCTGAAGGTAAAAGGGGTTTCACAAAGCACATCAAAAGCGAAAAGAGGTGAAATAGTAGTTTTATTAACCTAAAGGCATGGAGCCTATTTTACAAAGTGGAGTTGCAAAGTTGTAGAGCTCTTCAAAAGAAAAATCAACGAAGAACCCTTTCAATGAATAGCCAAATGTGTTTTAGTGCCCAAAAAGGCGTAGTTGAGAGAGAGAAACGTGGTAGGGAGGGAAACCCTAGTCACGGCCCTGCAAGAATTTGACATATGTGCATGGAAATCCAATATAAAGGCATGGAAAACCTCCCAAAAACTCCTACCATACTTTTGCATTGATGATTCTAAGGAGTAAGTGCAAAAACCCTGCAAATTCCACGAAAAAATGCAGCCCAAGAGTGGTCGCCTAACAAAAAGTGCCTCTGCAACAATAAAAGAGGCATGTCGGTACCTTTTCTCCAAAAATCACACCCAAGAATGCATTAAAACCGTTATGGCATGATATCTGGGGAGATGCAAGGTCAATACATGAGTAATTGTCTAATAGAGGAAGTCGGTGGAGAAAACAACCTGTCAGTATCATTTTTGTCCTTTGTGCTTTCTACTTCCTGCCTCTACCACTTACTTTCAATTTTACCTATTTATGGCTCTGCTCATTTACTTCATCCTAGCCGACTCTTTACATTTTATTTGTCTTGCATTTTGGTCTTACCTTCATCACAAATGGGGAAGGAAGTAGGAACTTGGTCGAAGGTTTTGTTGGTTCCTAGAACCATCAAAACTTTCAAACTCTTTGTTTTCTTTCTTTGTCATCATCTTTCTCATGGTTCCCTCTACTACTTCATCTTGTGCCTTTGTGTGGCTTTTGTTTCCTCTCTCGAACTTACCCATACTTCTCTTCATTTGCTTATTCGTCAAGGCTTGGAACAAGACTGGGAGCTTGTCGAAGTTTCCCATGGTTCTGAGAAACATGGGAAGCTCCAATGTCTCTTTATTTCTTTTACCTTAGCTTTTCTTGGGCAGGCTCTCCTTTCGATTGAAGGTTCCTAGTTCTGAGGTTCCCATGGTTCTGGGAACCATCAAAACCACCAACAACACTCGCTTACTTCTTTTGCTCAGTGCTTCTCATCTTCTATTGGCCTTGGCCATCTTCCATCTTACCCTTTGTTAGAGGAAGATGGTGGTAACCGGAACCTACATGTTATGGTCGACTGGCCACCATTTCATTCAGATTGCATACATTGTAGTTAGTAGTGTGGTTGAAGCATTGTATGCCCTTACCTTGCCCACTCGGAGATCTAGGTGATTAGAAAGTGTGAAGGCATTGCATATGCATTTTATATCCAAAAATCAAAAGAAAATTAGTTGATTTGTTACAAATGTCATAAGAATGTAGATTCTAGTGTTAGTGGCCCTTTGACCATTATGGTGCATTATTGTTGTGTAGCAATAAAATAATGAGATGGATGGATGGATGGAATACCTATGATTCATGTTGCAATACTTTGGGATGCTCATGAAATTCTTCTAGGAGTACTTTGGATCACCTATATTTCTTGGAACCTATAGCAATTATCTTCTTTTAGAGATTGTGGTTTTACTTTGCCCTTAGGCAGCTCCTATTGTTGCAATTAAGCTTTTTGATTATGTGAAGGCCATAGGTGATCATCAAATAGGAGATGTTCATCAAAATGCCATGGGTTAGAGAGTTTGTTTCAGGAGTACTTGGTATGGTGTCTTTTTCCTTTGTCTTCTCATGTGCATGAGTTTGTTTGGGCATATAGTTTTTGAGGAGTGTAGGGAATGGTTTTAGACATATTCTTTGGTGGTGGGAATGGTTATTAGTTTGATCTTACTTCGTTAAGATGCTTACATCCTTGTTGGTTTATTAATTTGTTGTTGTTTTTGTCCTTGAGGTTGAATGATTGGATGTTATTAAGGCTTTTTCTATTTGTGGTTTTGAAGGTGAGAATCTTACTTGTCATAGCTTGAGCACTCAATGGTATTAGCAGAAGGACATGGTACGTGGTATGTTTGCAGTTTTTCTCTCTATGGTCTATTGTTTCTTCCTAGAGATTTGTTTCATATAACATTAGAGTTAGTATTTGTGTGGAGCTATTCCAATCACAATGTTTGTGGTCATTTACTAATATTGCATTTCATTGTTTACTAGTAACAGTAATATGAGCTCTTTGACCTCTATTTTTTGTGACACAAAGAACTTGGGAGAGCTATGGAGATCAAGAGTGAGATAATGAGCAAAAAATTGTTAGAGGAAGTATGCTCAACTTTGCAATGTTCTAGTTGCAATTTACAAATCATCATGTGTTCCTTGACACTAGATGGTTTTGATGACATATGCCACACTATTCAATGTGAGTGTTGTTGGTGGACTATTATGTTGCTTTGGTTGGTACCTAAGTAGACATTGCCCATATAATGGGAGTCCTAGGAGATATATGCATCCTAAGTGGCCTAGATTCATCAGACAATGTTATTGAGGGTTTTAAGGATTTTTGCACATTGGAGCATTTGCCACCAAAGAAGATGATAACCTTAACCAAGATGGTGCATATATAAGGACATGAGTTGCATAGTGGGTTGGAGAATATCAAGAGCAAAACATGTACCTGTAGTCATGGTTAGTTGGATGTGAGCAATTGGTTGTTGTTGTTGTACCAAGTAGGGTTGACAATGTGGTGCATACTCAATCCTGTTTTGGAGGGGATTGGACTTCCAGGTTTGTGTTCTATTAATAGTGTTATGATCCTAATATGATATATTCCTAAGTATATATTATATATTCCTAAGGGTAAGCAATTGTGGCATGCTTAACCCTAACATAAATATTAGTTAATACACTAATAACTCTTAATTAAGATGAAGGGGTATGTCCCTACATAGTTTAGCCTATAAATAAGGAAGAGAACTCTCTCCCATATCATCATATTATACAATACTAAAGTCATATGTTATTATCTAATTATTGGAAGTCACCTCCTCCAAGTGGTCTGCTATATTTCTGATTTTTACAAATATTTCCATTAAATATCTTAACATATAGGTTAGGTTGGATGCATTGGTGTCTATGTGACATTTGTTGTGTTATCTTGGCTTGGGGTTCTTAACTTTCATGCTTGGTTATGATGGAGGGTAAGATAGTTGTGATTGAGATGGTCACTTATATTGCAAATGCTTCTATGGAACCCATGAGCACATAGAAGTCCATTGTTATATTAAGGTTATATGCTCGGTGATTTGTTCACAAATTTGTTGGTGTTTCCCTTTTTCTTTTGCAAGGTATACACCAAGTGAGAGAATATTGGAATTAGGTTCCCTGCACCAATGTTTGGATTATTTAATTATTAATTAATTTGTAATATTTTATGTGCCCTCATGGAAAAGGGTGTCCCACTTATGTCTTGGCCATTATGCCGTGTTTGATGTTTGACTTAACATGTGTAACAATTTATAAGAGAAATATGTCATGTAATATGTGTGAAAGCATCTACGACATTGTAAGTGTATAAAAGATTATATGACATGCATAAGAGCATAACTATAAGGAGTTATAAAGTGAGCTGGGAATCTTGACCAAGATTATGACAATCTATGATGTAAGTCATAAAACTTTCTAAATGAGGTAAATGACAAAATGGAGCACCCGAGTTTGGTGGGAGGCCATGATATGTTTGTGACATGTAAGGGGATATGTCAATAATAGTTTGTTGACCCATCATGGGGTGTGGGCTGTGAGAATTCTTACCATGGATTTTGGGACCTTGTTCGAGCCCATGGTAATGTCTTTTGGTGGTTTTCTAGGCCTCCTTGAGTCTATATATTGAGAACTTGAGTTGAAGGCATTATGGAATGCATTTTGCAACGTTATGCTATCAGATTTCCTCGAGAGAAGAACAATGTTCATCTCCCTATCAAAAATCTAAGCCTGATATTGTATTGTGACTATTTGTTGTTGATAATACATTTGTTTGGTGCTTCTGAGACTGGGTTTTCCCTGAAAGAGTTTTCCTAGAGTATATCAATTCTCTTCTATCTATGCTTCTATTCTTAATCTCATTCTTTCTTTCAAAGTGTTGATAACATGCCATGATGCTACTGAAATCTGCATATATCTGATATCTAGCATTTCCCTTCACAAAGAGTTAATGTAAAACAAACAAAAATTGTCTTGTTTATTCTTTATGGGCATTGTATGATTGCACTTGTATCAGGCTTTTGTTTGGTAACTCTTTCAATACTGGAGGAGCATACATGGTATTTTCCTCATAGTATATACCCATGTAACAAGAGTATTTGATTGTTGTGGGAAATCAACTAACATGGATTTTCCACTATTGTGGGAATTCAACCAACATGGGTCTTACACTGATTTGGCAATCAACCAATACAGACCTTCCACTATCATCAAAAATATATATCCAAAAAGCAAGGATCCTCTTAACTGCATGAGCAATAGATATCCTATGAATATGGAGGTTTCACTTATTGTGAACAATAAAATCAATGTAAGGTGGACCGTCCACTTCTCATAGGCAATATTATCCAACTGACATGGATTGTTTTATCATTGGCAATATCCAGCTGATATAGACTTTTCACTTATCATGGGCACTAATATAGTCATTTCTAGGAACAAATGCTTAGCAATATAATTTAGTAAACAAACAATCCTGCAAGCACAATACTAAACTAGTAATAAACTAAAGATTTAGACAATTAATTAAATTATAAATTTAGTCAAAACTAACTAGAAATAAACCAAAAATGTAGTCAAAATCAATTAGCAATAAGCTAAGGATTCCGAAAAAAATTTAGGCATGAATCTCTCATCTTTCGGAGAACTAAATTGAACCATTAAAAACTGATTAAAGATGAAAATCTGGTTATGTCCTTCAATAAAATTGCTGCTACAAAATAATTAATGTCGCTATGGTTACTTAATCCTGCTACTGTATGTCAAACTACTCAAGTCCATTGGAGCTTGGTAAAGTGATACACTGGGAGACTTTCTGTGGAGAAACCAAAAGTTCAAACTGGGTAGGGTGCCACCTGGTATGCGTGTGCCTTGCTGGTGAGGCCTGCAAGATTTTGCTCAGGTTATTAATACAGGCAATGCATCATTTTTAGTGGATTCAGCTCACAATAAAGACGCACATCATTGTAAATGTGTTGAAATGTACAAATCATTAGGCATCCAACAAAAAAATTACCCCAAGTCAAATTGCAAAAGTATTTACAGTTAGATATTTTTATTTTTGTAGTAGCTTTTAACCATGTGCTTTGATTCATCTCTTTGGCAATCAAATTACATGAGTAGGCATTTTTCTATGGCATTTTCTCTCATGGACATTTGGTAATAATCATAAGACACAGGGACACACAAAACACACAAGAAATCTAAGCAATGTAGTAGTGGAGATAAGGAAAATGGTAACACATCAACTCTGAGACTTTCAGCCCACAGACTGTTCTAAATTGAAAAGACTTTGATGCATCCAAAATTTAAAGGGCAAATCTTATCAGACCTTTGGAAGTTTGTAGTTGATCAGAATCCGTTCAGCATCAGTTCCTAATCATAGTGGTACTTCAGCATTATCAAACTGGCTATAGAGAAGAAAGGTGGTCTTGGTTTCAATCTCCATCAAGCTGATCTTTTGCACAATTTTATTGATTCTCACCATTTTCTTGATATGTTTCTATGGCAATAGCATGTTCACTAGGTGTAATTGCACAAAGGGTTCTTAAAATTGGAAGTATGTCATATCCACCTCCTGCATCAAACTTTCAAATAACTAGATAATAGATATTAGTAAAAAGATTGTTCCTGAGGCCACCAGGTTCTCCCAACAGCTTTCAAAACAACCTCAAGTGGATCACTCTAGAACTCAACATTGGGTCCATCTTGACTTCCCTCTAGTTAGGCTTAAGACAACACCATATTAACTTGAACTGTCTCAGAATGCGATTTGAAAGATGTATCCTCTCTCACATGAGATAAGATCCTTGCATGGATGACTTTCCAGCTTAATTATTCCAATATTTTTGACATGTGATTATAAAGGACTCATTGGAGGCTATGGAAAAGAATCATGCAAGAAAAAAAGGGCTTAAAGATCCCTCGCAACAACTGCCATGTTTCTCATCCAAAAGAAACTGATCTTGATGCACTGAAAACATTGAAGTCTATTTTGCTCTGCAAAACATCTGATAAATTATTTCAAGATCATTGCTGAGCATCTCTAACTCCTACTCAATAAGACATACAAATCATAGGAAAACATCATTGGATTGTAGAAAATGCTTCACTCTTTGGGATTGTCTAAATCCTTTGACTGTTGCAAAAAACAACACCTCTTAAGTACTCTAATGGCCTTGCCTTTGACAATGACATCCTTCGATGGGAATCCAATTGTATTTCTATGATAACCTTATCTGTGGTTGTTTTTGATCAAGATAAACACTTTTGACCAGAGCTATAAACCAGAGAGGGTTTTGAAAGGACCCCAAAACCTTGTACAACAACAAAGAACAAAGAAACACCATGGAACTGACCTTAAGACAAGAAAGGCCTCATCAAACCAAACAGCAAAACAACAACACAGAAACAACCAACACAGTCAAGGAGGTTTGAAGCCAAACCTGTCCAAAGAGCTCTGAAGAGAAGTTTGACCCAAATGTTTCATTCTAAGTTTCTTTGAACTTTGAAGAACCAATCTCATCCAAAGGAGAAGCATTTGGAATACTTTTATCCTTAAGGTGGGCTCCCCTCAAGACCTCAACAGAATCCACAACAACAAGGTCCAATCCCTTACCTAAATTCAAAGAAGAATCATGAACCAAAGGACAAACAACATCATGCTTGTCCATTAGGGAAGACTCCCTAGAATTTCCAGCAGAGCTTACCCTAGAGAAGCCCAAATCATTTCCTTCAACACTAGTTACAGAGTTCACAGAAGAAGGAAGGATCTTTTCAGACTAAGTATGGAGCTTGTCTTTGAAACCTTGGCATGAGTGGGGAAAACGCCCAACTCTATGGTAGTCTGAGCAAACTAGTGAGGAAGACTCATAGTGGATAATCTGCTCCCATACTCCCAGCTTGGAGTGAAGCTAAATAGATTTTGGTAATCACTTTCCAATCTCAACACAAACAGAAAATCTGGAAAAACCAATCGTTTCATGTGCTTTGTGACTCTATCAATTGCTAAAAAAGAACCAACAGCATTGGCAATACCTCTAAAGATCTCCTCATTCCAATATTTGAAAGAGAGCGCTAGGAGACTCACCCAAATAGGGACCCAATTGGATTTTTCCCTGGATGCATCAAATCTAGTAATCCATCTTTTCAAAAAGAGGACAGATTTTCCAAAGAACCAAGGCCCACTAAGCAAAACACACTTGCCCTGCTCAGGGGATTGGAAGGAGAAAAGGAAGATACACTTAGACATTGCAGCCACCAGAAACTAACCAGCAACACCCCATCTTTTTGAGGCCTAGCAACAAATAACATCAATATTCGGACATAAGCCAAAGAACCTCCCAATGAGAGCATTCTCCATGGAAGCAATAGCTTCATCTACCAAGGCATCAGGAATCCATAACGAGAAGCAAGAGCCAACAGAAGCAGTTTCACACCAGTAAGGAATAGGCACTGCATCACCAAGCAAAGGATCCTCAACCAGCTTGAAACAACCACCAAGCTCAAGTTCAATAGAAGGAACCTCAAATAGCACATCCAAACATAACATGGCAACACCATCACGTTGCGATTGCAAGACAAGAGGGGAACCAAGGGGCCCGACAAAAGGAACCTCCACAAAGGCAAAACCCACGCCCTCACATGAATCTTCCTCACATAGCAGCCCATCAGAATAAGGGGCTCTACCCCACACAACCTCCTCATTCACGAACCCAACCTCACCAAAAATCTCGACAAAAGGAATCGGCACCTAGGAGAGAAAACCCCTTCACAAGCTCCATTCAAAACCCTTCCAGACGTGTGAATAGCAGAAGCTTCCTACCATCTAGCCTCCAGCAGGATGTCAAACCATCTGAATCCTTGCCCCAAAAACTCCTCCCAGTCTTTGCCTCCACCAAAGTCTTCGCCATCATCGTCCGCATCATCTTTTGAGCTATTCTCGTTTGCAAAGGATTCAAACCCCACACTATCGCTCCCACACCCACTCCCACTTGCCATTTCAAATGTACCTTCTCTATAGTTGTCAATGTGCATTTTGGCGATATTTTGTCATTGATTCCCACAGTGAGATAAGATAATCCATTGTCATTGCAAAGAGCATTTACTGCTACAAACACAAATAGATGTATTTATAGTTTCTTCTACTCCTTTGGGAACCCATTTTGCTAGTTTCCAATTCGAAGAAGGCACACTTTTAACGTCTAACTTGACTTCTGAGGAAATATAGAAATACCACATCTTATATTGTGTGCATTGATTATTATGAAGTGAACATTATATTATAGAGTATGCAAATATATCTTGAAATGGATGCATAATTGTATATAGTATGAAAGTAGACAAGCCCTTCCCTGTAAAGTGATTACCTTTGTAATGCAAGGACAGCTAAACTACAGTCACCAAATTGATATAAACAAGTGAAAGTGTAAAACCTTCATTTGATTATTAAAAGTTATGTTTGTGTGGGTTATTCTACTTTCAAAAGCAATTCCAACAGATTGCATTTTGGTGTTACATCAAGAATATATCAGCCTCAAAGGAAGAAATAAGTTCTGTTCAAGACTAAAGGATATATTTTGTGATGTTTCCAGATGTGTCTTCACCATTATTTAGTTTGTCTTTAGATGTTTCCAAAATCTATGGTTTTAGCATTTTTTGACTCTAGATGAAAACACTATAAGAAAAACAAGGACTATTCCTCTTAGGGCACTTTCAAAAATCAGGGATCTTATTATTTCTCTCAAGGCAATTCCAAAAATCAGGTACCTTATTTTTCCACAATTTTTTAAGGAACTTGACAACAAAAATAGATCAGTATCTTCCTAAATGTTGAAAGGGTATCTGAACCATAGTTGCATTTATCATGATTGGGATTGACTTGGCAAACACAAAGTATAATTGTAATTCAATTACTTGTGATTCAACTGGAAAATTATAAAATGTTGAATGCTGTTTTTCCATCCAACTCTAGGCAAAACAACTTTTTTCATTTTTTTTCTTTTTAAAACAAGAGCGGGAGTCTGGGGGGTCAAGGGGTAGTGACCCTCACATGCCATTTCTCATAATTTTATAGGTTTTAACCAAGCTCCAAACCATTCAAAAAACACAGTTGTCAAGATCATAAGACTATAATCCAAATCTGCCTTGAAATTCATGCCACTGGATCAGAAAAATAGGGAGTCTGATCTGAATTGGATCACTGGCATAACATGCAGCAACTATAAAAATCACATTTTTTGTGGATTATTCCTTCTATGGTTCTGAATATATAATTGGTTAGCAAAGTGTCAAGACCCTGCAATCCCCAAAATTCAGCAATTTTGTGAGATTTTGCAAATTTAGAAAGAAAAAAAATGAAGGTTGGAACATATGATTGTTCTCAAACTCTCAGAAGGTCAAAAAAGCCTATCAGGATGACCTGCAAATCACCACTACTATTGTTTTCTGGCAGGCACTACCATTGTTTTTTGGCAGGTGTTTACTAGCTATCAATCATGAAGTTCTAACAACCAGACTATGAGCCCCAATAACATCCTCCGAATGCAGAAAATGGAAAAACGAATACAGAAGTGTGACTTGCAGGGTTTTGTCACTGTTGATGAGAACTATGTTACCAGATCCGTCCATGGCTTACGCAGCCAGATCTGAGCCCTGTTCATACTGGATTCAACATCTGATTCAATGTGGCAGGGAGCCAAAATAATAATAGTAAATATTTATATATTATTGTATTATATTTTAAATTTATATCTTATATTATTAATATTTCTATTATAGTATTATAATAATATATTAGTATATTACTATTTAATATTTATCTAAGTTACAGGTTCGGGTTTGGGTTCGCAAGTTCAGTTCGCGGATTCGAGCAAAATTTTTTTGGGGGTTGGGTTCGTTTTGGGTTCGTTAATACAAAAACATATAAAAATCAGGAATCTATACATATTTTCAGCAGTAATTAAGTTCAAAATACACCACCATATTAATAGTCAAATAACATAGCAAAAATACACCACCACTTTCATAGTCAAATAATAAAATACTAGTGATACTCAAATGTCATGATATAAATTAAAGTTCAAACATAATAATGTCAAGTATTTACAATCAGCCATCATTGATCATTGATCAACCATATGGGTCATCAAAAAAATCATTGTCAACATCCCTATTAGATGGTACATGTGGTAAATTTAAAGAACCAAAAATAGTGTCAAGGGCACTCGCACAAGCACTACCACTAGCACTAATACTAGCACTCTCATGCCCGCTAGCTGCCTCAGGCTCATAGTCATCGTCAATATCAAGTGTAGCTAAGTGGCTTGTAGAAGCATCCAAGTCAAGACGCTCTGGCTCAATATCCCACTTCCTTGTGTCTCCTTTGTAGGAACTTTGTTTGTGTGTAATGAGGCGCAAATTTTAATGCACATACACCAAGTCCTCTACCTTTATTGAATGTAGTCTATTGCACTTTATTGAGTGGATGGAGTATGTGCTCCAATTCCTCTCAAAAGAAAATGAACTAGCAACCTATTAAGACCAAATTAAATAGTTAAGAGTTACAAAATTTAACTAAGTAAAATTAAAATTAGAAAATATAAAACTTAAATTTAAAAGGTAAAAGATTTTACTATTAAACTTACTTGTATAAAAAATTATTCCAAGAGGTTGGAGGTGCATGTATTCTTGGCCATGGAAGTACCACCAACTATGAGTATCCACCCTGTACTTGTCTCAAAGAGCATCAAGACCACAATCACTAGAGCATGCAAAACTCATGAACTCAGCCCTCACTAGATCATGTTGGTCACGATCAATGAAGAATCTACAAAGTGCTTCCTTGTACCCTTGAGCCACTTCAACATCTCTATATGGGGAAACTCTTGATGCCATAGAAAGTAGCTCAGCACTATAGTATTTGGGACTCAATGCAAAAGCAAGAAGATGCAAAGGAGTGGTCATTTTGTTCCATCTCTCTACAATCATTTGGTGTAGCTCTTTGAAGAACTTTTCTTCAAGATCTTCCTCTTTTGCATTGATGATGGTTTTCATCTTCTCAATCATTGAGTCGATGCCATCATATACTTCACCCAAACAAGGTCTATCCATGTTAGTATAATGGATCATGCTAAATATGGGCTCAGTGAAACTGAGGAAATACTCAACACGATCCCACCAATTGTCATCTAAGATCATTTAATTAACCTTAGTTGCCCCTTTAGTGCAAGATTGCCTCCAAACGGACCAATTAGGGCTAATGACCATATTAGAGAGCGCCTCACAAACCTTCACAAGTCATCTCAACACAATTGTGTTGGAGGCAAAACAGGTCTCAGCAACCTGTTTGAAAATCAAAATAAAATAAAATTTTAGTTTACAAAAATTAAAATTAAAAATTAAAAATATTACTAAAGCGAAACATTTTTATTATTTAACTTACCTTCAACAGCTCCAATTTCGAGAAGGATCTAAATATGCCTTATGTCATATGGTGGTTGGTGACAAACATTTGGATTTCTTTTGCCTCAGCATACACCTATTTGGTCCCCTCAATTTTGGTTCCAATTTTTTGTAGCATTAGGTTGAGGGAGTGGACAGCACAAGGTGTCCAAAAAATGTGTGAATACCTCTCCTCAACCACTAACCCAACAGCCCTACAATTTTTTGCATTGTCAATTACAACTTGCACAACATTTTGATGGCCCACTTCTTCAATAACTTGGCAAAGGATGTTAGCAATAAATGCACCATCCTTCACCTGTCCTTCACAATCCACCACTCTCAAAAACATTGCCCCTTTAGGGGACACTGTAATAACATTGATCAATGGGTGATTTTTTGCATCTTTCCATCCATAAAAAACGATGGTCACCCCTGTTTCGATCCACGAATCCCTTATGGGCTTCAAAGACTCCTCTACATGTTTCACCTCTTTATCTAATAATGTGCAACACACCTTCTCAAAACCTGGGCCCATATACCCATTTGGAGCCTCATTAATAGATTTTGCCATTTTTTGCCAATATGGTGAGCGAACAATGTTGAATACCAATCCATTGGCATAGACTGAAATACCCCAAGCAATATTTGTGCAAAATTTCTGATTTTTCAACACACAAAATGATGCCCTAGTTTCTGATTTTTTATTTTCTGCTCAAACCCTAATTTGCTGATGCAATTTTCTGAGTTTAATTAAGTATGAACAGCAGTATTTTTTCATCCAACAATTGCCAAATTGATAGCAGATCATAAACAGCATGAAACCAACAACATAGGCTAGCAAACATCCACCAAATAGATCAAAACTTCTGATATCCAATTGTTCGGAGTGCTGCTATAAGCCAGATTTAATTAATGATGCAAAATACATGATGCAATGGGCTCCAAACATGCCCAACAACACATAGAAGCCTGCTGATATGAAGTAACCCCAACTTATGCAATAAAATGCCCTCCTAAACTAACCCTAGCTGGGCGAGATTGCTCCAGCCAACTCCAATGAAAATCTATGATGAAAATGACATCAAAACCCTACCAAAAGGGTGCGCTGGCCTGCTGATCTGCTAATAGGGTTTGCAACCCTTGAACATTTGAAGAATATCACCCAACTTGCACGATTCGCCCCTTCACAAGATGCCTAAATGCTGATGCAGAAAACTGAATGTGATCCTAGCAAGAATCACCATTGAAGCCCAAGTGAACCTCCGTCATGAAGTCGTTTATTGAAGAAGCTAGGGTTTCATCCAACTTCTCCTCAATTCCTACAGGTTTTCGTCCTTAGAATATTCGCCAAATTGCAGATCATAAAAGCAGAGATAATTCCAATGATGATGAAATGCCTCCAAATGAAACTTGTATTTATATTAAACTTCCCCTTTTCCCTCCAATCTGGCCAACCTAATTTGGGACCCAAAATTAATAATTTAAAAAAAAAAACAATATATATTATTTCTTTTCTTTTCTTTTTTTTTTTTCCCTCCAAAAAGGGTCGCCCAGCCTCACATAAAAGTATAAAATATTTTTGGCACAAATATTCAAAAATTAAATATTGCTTTCTCCTTTTGGGCGCCAATACTCAAAATTAATTAAATATTATTTCTACTTTGAGAAGGGACATTACATAAACACATCTCACTATGTCTCGATCAACAATCTCTCTAGCCTCATTCTGAAATGAAGTTTCCAACGGTCCCTTTGATCTTTTATTTGTAGAGAGCATAGTTTGCTCTTGAGCTATGGACATAAATGGATGGCTCTCTACAGGTGGAAAATGAGGAGGCGATGTTGGGGGCTTCATCCCTCGAGATCCTTTCTTTATCAAAGGATGACTAAATTTACAGCCTTGTGCTTGATCTGCTCTCTCTCGCTCATCAATATATGCCATTCTTTGGGCTTGTGGAATGCCCTTTTTATCTGCACCTAGACAAGCTTTGATACCTGTTCCAAGGATCTTGCACAAGTGCCCTTTCACTCAACTATATGAGCTTGAATATTTAACTTTGCAATGACTACAAATCCAAACATATGCTCCATCACCAAAAAGTTGTTGAACCATTTCAACATATTTCCAAAGGGGAGAGGTTGAGTCTATTTTGAAACAAGATTGGAGCTAGAACCAATTGCCATTGTAATACCTAAGGCACAACACATTCCATTTATTCAAAATTTCAAAGTATTGAAACTAAATAACTTAATTCATTTCAAAAAATTGAACATGTGTTATAGACACCTAGAAGAATGAAAACAAAACAAAAGAGTTCATTTGTAAAAAAAAAACCAAAAAACTTCCAAAAACCTACCTCTTTTGAAGAAATCTTCCTCTAAGATCTTCTTGGCAATGAACGAACACTTGCAAGTGCTTAGGAATAGCACAACAACTAACTTCGAACAATTAACGATCAACCTTCAAGTTTATTCAAGCTTGTGCAAGCAAGAAAAAAATTTCAGCAATGGAGGCAAAAACTCTTGTTTTTCATTCACAAATTGATAAATGAGTATGTTTTTACCTATTTGATGTGTTAGGAGGCAAATATTAGGGTTGGGAGGAATATTTTATTCCTTAAAAGTCAAAAAAAACAAAGTCAAAATAATATTAAAAATTTGAAAAAAGTTTGAAAAAATTGCAGTTTGGACTGAATTAACCCCGGGTTCGAACTGGGCACATTTTGGCCAGACCCATAGTCTATGGTCCGGACCAGGATGAACTCAAGCCAGACCAGAGCCGAGCTGGACCAAGACCCAGGGGATTTTGCAGAAGAACCAGTAACTTAGATATTTATATATTATAATATTATATTTATAAATTATAATATAATTTTATGTTATTGATATTTGTAAAAAATATTAAGAAATGATATTATTGATATTTTTATATTTATATTATTAATATTATATTTATAATTTGTACATTATTATATTATATATTAATTGTATTAATATTTTATAAGGTTAATAAATATTTCTATATGTAAAATATACTAAGAAATATATATATATATATATATATGATTTTTACATGTTTTACATATGAACAAACCCAACTCCCCAAAAAAATTTGCCAAATCCACAAACCAAAACTAGCAACATAGGATGAAAATAAGCATGTCAATTAATGGGAGAGATATAAATAGATAAATATGGTGGATGTGTTTGTTTAAAATACACGTCTTAATGTCGCTAATAAGTTGTTAATTCATACAAAAAATGCTTAATCAACTAAAGTTGTTGGGAAACTTTTGAGAATCTCATTAATAATCAAAATGAGATAATCCATAGTGAGAGTGATGATGACAAGAAACATGATCTTGTTACATCCCAAATTGTGACGTTACAATTTACCATTACTAGATAGAGTAAATGTGAATTCTGGAGGTGAATTAATGATGCTTGTACCTTGTTTTCAATATGAATGTTGTTTCATTTGATGTTATTCTTGGTGAAATACTGCATAAAGGAGAATAGAAGGTTATTGATTTGTGAAGAATCTAACTTTTGGAAATGTTTTATGTATTCTGCTTCATTTTGAGCATATGACTCCCGTTGTCGTGTCATGATGTGCAGGAAAGAGGATCAATCCTCCAGGCAGAGGAGAAATATCACTCGGGGAAGAACTTGGTCGGGTAAGCAGTAACGAGTACCAAATGAGCATACACACACGTCAGTATAGGTTCTGAGAAATCAAGTTAGTTATGTTGGTCTAGATAAGTCAACCTTAGGCTTTAGGAGTTATGTTTACTTCTTTATGCTTTAAAAAATGATGATTACTCATTTATCTAACTTATTGTGCTTTGACCTTAATGTGGAAAACGTGAATGGATATATGTTAATAGGTCAAGTAAGTATGTATATACATGTCAATACATACGTATGTTCGGCAGATGGATATGCTCATACGTACGTGTCGACATGGTATACGTACATATACGTGTACACAGTATACAGTGATATGTATATATATATATATATATAACCACGTTATCAATTGCCTGTGAATAGTGATATTAATTATATTATTTAATATTGCCTAGGAATTTACATATACAAATACTAACACGTATAAGTGTAAATATTCTGATATGTAAATAAAATATATATATATTTAAGAATATATAAATATAAATATTTATATTGTAGTTTTACTTAGAAATATATATATGTATACTCGTAAATATATTTAAATATACCAACGCATATATATATTTAAGTATATAAATCTACAATAAAGATATATATAAATATATATATTAAGTTAAATAAATTTATGAATTTTATATTACCATGGGTAAAATTGTAATCACCTTACATAGTAAAATCTTTATTAATGAATTTAGAAATATTTGATTTGATTTAAAATATGAAATCAATACATGGTAATGATAAGCTTTATATTGAAGTCAAAATTAATATTTTGTTTTTGAACTATGGAAATCGAAATTTTGAGGGAGTTAAGTATCTGAAATATAAAATTCTTCATTGAGTAAAGTCGAAACATTTGTAAATGAGGAAAAAACGTTTTATTTTGTAAAACTCATGAAAACTGCCTGAAGGAAATCGCGCACATAATGGAAACGCGTTTGAAATGCACGAGCAGAGAATTGGTATTGAGGATGACGCGAATAATGTTCTTTAGGCAAGTAAAATGGCGACGTGGTGTGTTGCAGTATTGACATCTCATCTAGAACGGATCTTTTGCCTCAATAAAACCCTTAAAAAACTGAAAACGCCTTGAGCTGTCAAAATCCGCCATGTGAATCGACTTATTCTTCTCTTGCTGGCTCTAAGGAGGTCGAATCACCTTCAATTTGATGACTAAAGGTTTAAGAATCCGCCATCTATCATTTTGACTAATTCTGAGCACATAGATGTCAATCCACATGCCTCCATTGGTGGAATCCGTTGCATTTCGAGCCCTATATAATGATGCCCTTCCATTCATTGTGAACACACTTTTGAACAATCTGAGTTTAGTGTTTTCATTCCATATCCATTTCATTGTACTGCCTGAGTTTTCCTGTATTGCTGAGTTTGATAAGCACAGTAAATTATTTCCAGCATTTACCAGTCACAGTGAATTAAGTCATTTTGAGTTTAAAGTGAGGAATTTGTATAGCTGAGTAGGAATTGAGTGGTGGAAACACGTCTGAGAGATGAGTTATAGGAGTTCACTAGAGTGAAATACTTTCATAAAAAGAAGCCATATTTAGCTGAAACCCTGGAAGCTTATTTGAAGGAGAATCTAGAAGAGCAAATTTGGAAGGAGAAGCTTTAAAATCAGGCATGAATCCTCCTAGTTTATAATTTTTATTGAAGTGTTGTTTCCTTTTTGATCTTGTGATTGTTGTTTTCAATTAGCTCTAATAGGAAAGAACTGTTTGATGAATAATTAAAGCAATTCATTTAAGAAGAAAATATGAAAAGGATTCAATGATTAGGGGAAAATTGTGAAAAAGGGATTATTTGGATAAAGAGCTTAAGGGTTTAGATTATTTCTCTTGCATTAAAACGAAATAATGGAAAAAGATAAAAAGGAAGAATTTATTTGCATTTTAAATGGTTTTTGCATGTTGTGTATGATCTCTATATATGGAGAATACATAGACGTACTTATTATCTACTAGGATCGAGATGATGGCAGAATCAAGTGAAGTATTTTAGTTTAAGTTATTAGGATAACTGAGACAAGTTAAGTACTCCTAGGATAAAGATTTCCTAGTTAGGAGGATTGATACAAGACACTTGAATACTGTTTTCATTTCTAGTAGGTTCGTGTGATTGTAGGATGTCTGGGATGACAGTTTCACCCATTGAAGGACAAACCTATGCGTAGAGTAAGGAAGCCTTAAGTCAAATCGGCCCTGAGTAGTGTTTATGATAGATGACCTTCATTCGAAGTACTGAATGAGAATACTTTGGCCAAAGTAGTGAAAGGTACGACATCCACCTAGATGTGAGATAGTTGAGACTACACTGTCAGTTCATTGTGATCCGAGTACTAGATCGAGATTGTGAAATAGCAAGGTTCTAGTTGAGTAGGACACAGCACTATGCTCAGTTGGTAATCGTTAAAGGATACCCTACCAATCTCTTCTTCGAAGGGAGGGCCGTTCATTGCAAAATGATCGTGCGGGGACCGCATTATAAGTCCGTGGTTGGCGGAAAAGCGCCCGAGTGATGTTTCTCCTCCCCAGCAAAGTGGCCGATGTACCAAGATTTGAAAGGACGGTCTCCTGGACATTCTTACTTCTATTTGTGCAAAAGCTTACAAGCTATGTATGTAACTGTATTACTTTTTAACTCTGGTTTATATTTGCAATGAAAATGAAATTCATGAGGAAACATATTGTAACTTGTACGTGTTTATCAATAAAGAAAGGAAGAAATTTTATTGTATTAACTTTGTTATATGTTACTTTTACATGTTTTAAGTGGGAATTGGAAAGTTTTTAATTTACGCTGAATTGGGTCGTTACAGATCTTTAGCTTTCTAAAGATGTCATTCCACTTCAGACACAACTAGCTGAGAAGGATATAAATATTGTTGATTTGAAACTCCATAAACAAGCCTTTATGCAGAAAATTGTTAATGAATGGTCATGTTTATACTAAGTTGCAAGGTTTGGTATGGGGTTAGGTATAGTTATGGGGTTTTGGTATGCAAATATGACCAAAAAAAATCTTGGTTATGGTATGGTTGGGTACGGCTGTATACTATATATATACAAAAAGTAAAAAAAATATATAGAATTGAAAATACATTTGATATATGATTATATCATATAATAATAATGGTATTTGAATCTTTGATAGTATAATACTTCATCATTGATCTATATAGCACTAAAGGTAATATTAATTGTCAATTGAGAGTTTGAAATTTCAATATTATGTCATATATCAAATATGTCTAGGAGTCCAGATTCAAGATTCAAATGAAAATCATTAAAATTACAAAATTTGAAAATAATACAATAAAAATTTGTATCTTGGTCTTCAATCTTCATTTAAAGTAACTAGATTGAAGTCATCACTTGATTCAACATCATTTGAACAAGCAGCAAATGGAGTGCCACTCCCAATAGGTACATCATGTGTAAGAGCCTCATCACAATCTACATTGACTATGGAATCTCTACAATAAATGCATACAAATCAGTACACTCAAGGGTTATATCCCAATTCTTTGTTAGCCCTTCCTTGTAGTCAACTTCCTTATGTGATAGGAGGTGCAAATTGGAATGGATATAGACCAAGTCTTGCTTTCCTTGCAACCAATTGGTTGCATTTCATTGAGTGGATAAAGAAGTATGTACTCCAATTCCATCCAATTGAAGAAGAACATGCAACCTATTGAAATTGGAGAAAATGTAAATACAACTCAAAAATAAAAAATGTAAAAGAATGGTAAGTACTAAGAATATTAAAAAAATTAAAAATTAAAAATTCTTACTTGTGATAGAATTTTGATTGGGGTTGGAAGAACAAATAATATTGTCCATAGAGGTACCACCATGTATGAGCATCTTCCTTGTATTGGTCTCAAAGACCACAAATACTATAATCTCGTCCTAAGATGAACTTTAGAAACTCTTTCTAAACATCATCCACCACTTCTGGATCTGAGAAGATTCTTCGAAATGCCAACTTGTACCCATTAGTAATTTCACTATCTCTTTATGGTGCAGTCCTCCCTAGCAAAAAAAATATCTTTATGCTATAATATTTGAGTGATAATGCATAAGCGGAGATGAAAAGGTATTTTGATCTTGTTCTAGAAGTGATGAATGAGTTTTTACACACTTTGAAAAATGTTTCTTCGTGGACATTCTACTTTTGTGCTATTATGACCTTTATTTTTTCTATTATGGAGTCAATGTCATCATAGATTTTCCCCATAACATGGCCAATTTGTATCAACAAACTTGATCATATTCATGATAGGCTCGATGAAACTCAAGACAATCCACACAAGCCCACCAATCACAATCCAAGATCAATGACTTGACCTTTTAGCACCTCTCTAAGTTTGATTACTTCCAAATACTCCATTGGTGGCTAATGACCATGGCACCTAATGCCTCTTGCACCTTCACAAGTCATCTCAAAACAATTGAGTGTGACTCGAATCCAGTCTCAACAACCTAACGTTGTGTAGAAAATAAGTCAATAAATTAATAATACACTAAAATATAAATAAATATGGCATATTTTAAATTTACCTTCAACAACTCCAAATTTGAGAACGTCCTAAATATGCCTTGTGACATATGATGGCTTTGTCACAACATTTGGATCTCCTCACCAACAATGTATATATTTTTTACCCACTCTATCTAGCAATTGCTTGCATCACCAAGTTGGGAGAATGTATGCTATATCGTGTCCAGAAAATGTGCCTATACCTTTCGTCAACCAAAGCACCTATTACACTATAATTTTCTGCATTGTTCATAATGACTTGGACAACAATATCAGGACCCACCATCTCAACAAAATGAGTATTTTGGAAATGAATTTTGCATCCTTGATTTGCCCCTCACAATCAACCACCTTCAAAAACATTTCCCTTTGGGGAACTCTAAATAAAATTTATTAAAGGTCAATTTTTGCAATCTTTCCATCCATTAGAAATAATGGACACTCCTATATCAATCCATGAATCCCTAATTGTTTTTAGTGATGTCACTACAAAAAAAATCTTTCACCAATAAGGTGGTGCGCACATTTCATGCCCAAGACCTATGTAACCAAGGGGTGCATTATTGATTGCTGCCATCACTTCTTGCCAATATGGTGATCTCACCAAATTGAAAAGAAGACCACTGGTGTAAATGCAACGTGCAATTTTTTCATATACAATATATCTTGTCTCATTCTAAAATGCCTTAACCAATGGGCCTCTTTTGTGACAAGAAAGAGAAGGATCTTCTTCGTGGACAGACGACGTCTCCAAGAATGGATGTTGGGAGGCCATTATTGGAGAATTTGTAGGTGGTTTAAATGATGTTTTATTTGCTAAAAGATGAGATTTTAATTTTTCTCTCACTCACATCATTAGCTTCTTGTTCTCTAATGTATGCCATAATTTGATCTTTTGGAAACCCCTTCTTGTTTTTCCTTTCACATTCTAATTACCCACCCACACATAGTACATAAGTAAGCTTTCACTCAACTATATGCACTCTTAAGTTGGACCCTACATTGATTACAATTCCAAATAAATGCCCCACCTCCTCGTTGTTTGAGCATTGAAACATATTTCCATAAAGGAGATGATTGAGCATATTTAAATTGTTTATTTGCCTCGAGCCCACTAAACTTGAACTAGTGGCTATTCCAAACAGATTGTTGTTATAAGAAATCACAAAACTTTATATTTAAAAAAAAATATAACTCTATAATATGTATAAACTAATAAAATTTCAAAACAAACACAAAAAAATATTTTGAAAAATCCTAAAACTTGTTTATTTTTTCAAAAAAGCATTGAATTTGTTTTTTAAAACTTGAATTTTTTGTTAAAAAAGTAAAAGAATCGTTACACTACTTGCTTATATCAATAGATGTCCTTTGTGCAAGCTATATTCGTCCCCCTAGCAATTTTCAATAGTTCTTCTAAAAATACCAACAGTTTTCCAAAATGCAAAAATGGCAAAACAAGAATGAGTTTGCGTGAAAATAAGTTTGTTTTTGTCAAAAAACAAGCATAATGAATGCATGTTAGGATTTTAGGCACTTTTTAGGTTTTTTTATGTTTAAATGTTTAAAAAATACATTTATTTTGTTTTTGACTTCTTTTTTAAATTGTGCTTGTAGGTCACAAGAGTGCATGAGAGAGCACGAGAGCACTTGGGGGTGCCCAAGAGCAGCCAAGGTGTATCCCTACTGCCTCGAGTTCCTTGTGCGTACACCTATAGGGAACCCAAGGTTGCAAGGATGCCCTAGCCGCTCTCATCACCAAACTAGTTGGTTACAAGATCAAGAAACCCAAGGGAAGAACCCGACAACTTAGTGTCTACATGAAAGGAAGAGTTGATGCAAATTCCAAACTTGTGAATTTATTAAAAGTATGAACATTTGGATCACAATTGTTGAGATGGATAACACAATTGAGTTTTTCTTTGAGGATATTTAATGGACACATGGGCATCCATATTCAGTTCATACTAAGCAACTTCCTAATACTTTGAAAGTATTTATTTTAAAAAATTGCATCTATGAATGAAAACATATTATAAACAAAATCTCTTAGGACACTTTCTAAAATCAGATATCTTGTCTTTGCTACTTTCTGGAAAATTTGACAACAAAAAACAGCAGATTATTCCTATATGTGAAGGTTATCTAATATGCAATTACTTAGAAAAGTGCTATGAGGTCCTGCATCTTGCACAATGCAAGAAACTTTAAGGTTTTTACAAAAAATTATAAAAAATAGCAGGTTGAAGGCATGAATTATTCTCCAACTCTTAAGAGGTCAGAAAAAGCATATAAGGAGATCCTACAAATGACAACTGACATTATTCTTTGGAAAGTGTTTATTATCCATCAAACATGGGCTTCTATAAACCTGATCACAAGCATCGAGATCCTACAATAAGTCGAAAGTGGGGGAAGGAATGTCAAATAATCGATCGTGAGGTTTTGTCAATCATGATGAAAAGCAACATCTTCTAATTAATGGTAGCCATATAAAACTGTATAAACAAGATGCATGTGGCCCTTGGGGTCTTCTTGGGTCTTCCAAAAATGGAGACCTGTGCGAAAAATCTTACCATGGGTAAAATGGTTGTAGTTTTTGATAACTACAACCGTTTTGGGTAAAATAGTTGGAGTTTATCAAAGATTTTTGGAACAATTTGGCTTCAATACGCCTTGACCTTGGGCCAGTTGTTTGTCGAGTATTGTATTGTCCTTTGTTAGCTGATTTTTGTTGTTGTGTAGTTGTTTTGCTGCTGAAGTATGGTGGTCATCCTTTGTTGCATTATTGAGCTTTATTGCCTTATCTTACTACTTCTACAAGGGTTTGGGCCCTTTCAAAACCCCTTTTTACCTTAATCAAAAACAAGATGGATGAAAGAGCTTTATTGCCTTATCTTAATACTTGTACAAGGGTTTGGGCCCTTTCAAAACCCCTTTTTACCTTAATCAAAAACAAGATGGATGAAAGTTTTAGAAATTGATAGCTTCATTTCAATAATTAATGTTTTATCATAACAAGAATACTTAATCAAAAGGTTGTATGTGAGACTTTTGAGAAGCTCATAATAATCCAAATGAGGTCATCCTTTGAGTGGTGAGGATGAGAAGCAAGATGTTAGGCTTTCCAAAGAGGTCATTTCAGTTCAGAAATGGTCAAGAAGGATTTCATTACCAACAGTTTGAAACTCTTTAACCAGCGTCTGATGCAGAAAAGCATTGAATTAAGGAATGTTCATGTTCATATGAATATAGAATTGATATAAATTTAAAGCTTGGAAAATATCCAAAGCTATGAAAAGTATGAAGGGCTTTTTGTTAATTACCCAAAGTTATCAAAATGTTGCATCCGTCAGTCAGCACATTGGGTGCTTCTTCAAGCATTGCAAACATGGATATTTGCATATCAAAACAGAAACAGAAGGACCTTCTACACTTTCCTAACACAGTGAATGCTCGACCAAGAAGATTCATGGGACTCCTACCAAAAACTTTCTAGAAGCTCTTTCTGAAATTCTAGTTTATGCATTGTGATACCCTTAATTTCTGTGCTAAGTTCTCACCAACAAATACATTGCGCATTGTCTTTGTGGATAGCACAATTGTATTCTCTATGCAGCTTACAACCAATATAATGAATGTATTTGTATCTACTCTCATAATCTACTCCTTTATATTGGAAGAAGAATAAATTTCACTTTGTTACAAGGTAAAGACAGAGAATAATTAAGTTTGTTCCAAGACGAACAAATCCTGAAAAGAATAACTGGCAACTCATCTAAGTAAAAATATCATTGCAAGCTACCTGGATCATAGGGTACTTCTTCTCCTCATGATTTAAGAACATTCCAGAACTTGTCCGAACATCACTTTTAATGCCCTGCACATAACAAACAAATAATATTCAGATAAAATTATAAACCAAATTATGACAACTTATCTAAGCATAGAAACTAAATATGCATGAAGATGTATTCTCTTTATTATTTAGATGATCATCTCCAATGATCGCTGTGTCCTTTTAAACAATCACAATTTATGGTATTAGTCAAACAAAAGGGCAATATATTGCCATATGTTCACTATTTTATGTTGAATCTCAATATCACTTCCTTTTCATATAAGAAATATACAATACTGAATGTTTGTTCTACAAATATGCCACACCACATGGGAACAGAGAAAATTTTACCTGATTAATTTGTTTGAATTAACATGATGAAATTTGTTATAGAACAATGATATCCATGCACTCTAGCTTCATGTGCTATCCATACACTTTAGTCATACCTAGTCATTCTTAGTTTAGACTTAAACTTATGATCATGTGTAGTAGCTAGTTATTGAGCATTCTGCATGAGCACTGTCTTCCCTTTTTTGGTGTTAGTTTTGAGATTATGGTCCATTTGTAGGGCCGTGTTCTTCGCCACCATACAAGGGTACTCTACCCTCGGCATTTCTGCATTGTGAATTCTCTTACATCAAAAATTAAAGTGAATTTTGTAGGTGGGATCTAATAAGGGCATTCTTCTCTCCATGTTTGGGCATTGATTTTGAATTTCCAGCATGGGTGGGAACTCAATGACAAACACTATGAATTCTTCATGAAGGACCATTATCATCTCACTTTAACAGGTGGATAGTGGACTAGAAAAGATATTGTTGGTGCTGGATTTAGAACCCCTCAACTGCAACCATCTTTTTGTCCATACAGTGATCTTCTTTTTTGCCTTGGTTTGTTCATTAGAGGTGATTTTGTTGGTCCTAACATACATATGTTGTTGAAGTAATTGCCTTAAATCATTTGCAAGAGCATCACATTGACCCATCTGGGAGATAATAAGGAGTGCATACTTGAACTTCTAGCATGTGATGTTTCGTTTTTTTGGGAATGTGATCTCATTTCATCAGCAATTTTGGGTTTTTTTACTTTAGTGTGAAATGAGTTTGTGGAATATGATCAAGGTTTGCTCATGGTTACTTGCTGACAGCTAACTTGAGTGCATGGCAATGATTTACTACATTCTTTGATAATTTCATTATGTTTTAAATTCGACCACCATATTAAGTACAAAGCTGGCCGTTTAGGTCTACTAAAGTCTTCATGTTACTTGAGCATATAATTTCATTTTGTTTTTCAACCACCATATTAAGTAGAAAGCTCGCTGTTTAGGTCTATTAAAGTCTTCATGTTACTTGAGCATATGTAATCCTTATTTTAAAATGATTCACCAACCAGTAATGAGGTCATGACTTCGATTGTGCAAGTGTACTAGGAAATGTGGATTTGTAACAAGCAGTTCAGGCACCATTCTGCCATTGGGTTTTAGAAGATATTTTGGATTTTAATTTTAGTTCTGTGTAAGACTGGAAGTAATGGTGCCAAGTGATCTGTAAACAGCGGTGGAGATTCCACTCTACTGTCCTCAATGACAGATCCTTTCTCTTTAAGTGTTGTTCCTACTCATATGACAAAACAAATAACAAAAAACACCAAAAAGTGGATGAATTCACAACCTCCTAACAGGCTGCCATCTCAATCACTCGGTGCTCTTGCAATACATCACATGCCCAAAATACATGCTTCTTATGTTGTAACTACTGTGCTTGCATAAAGGGAACTAATTGAATGTTCTTCCTACTTGAATCTAATGGAAATTTTGTCTAATTAACTTGGAAAATGGATAAACAAGCAAAGAACAAACCAACCACAGCAGAAGGAAACTGTAACCCAATGTTTACCATGGAAAAAATCAAATAGAAACAAAACTCCAGCAAGAAAATCACTATATGTGCAGTTTCCGAGCTCACAGACCCTACTAGGCCAATTGAGATGCCAAATTCAAATACTAACACCCTCACACATGCAAATGCTCTCTACAACTGACTAGGAAAGGTATCTGAAATGATCACCAATGCACCAACCAGCACTGTGCACTCTCAGTTAGTTGACACAACCTCCAAAGCATAGGTTGCAAACTCGACAAGTACTCATGAGTTTTTTTGCTCCAAGAGTACTCACAAGGTTTACTCAATGAGTTTTCTTGGTGAATTCTTGGCGAGAATTCAGCAAGTCCGACAACTTGACTCGCCACGCAAGCAACATGTCAAAATCGCAGAAAAAAAGTGGGTTAAACACTCCCAAAACTTTGGTTTTATGGCTTATAAGCTAAGTTACCAATTCGGGTTCAGGTTCAGGTTCGAGGGTTCGGTTCACGGGTTCACAGGTTCAGTTCACGGGTTCAGGCAAAAAGTTTTTTGGGGTTGGGTTCATTTTGGGTTCGTTAATACAAAAACATATAAAAATAATATATAAAAAAATAAAAATAATATATAAAAATATAAAAATAATATATAAATATAATATGTATTAATATTAATATTAATATAATTATAATTTATATTAATATTCATATATTAATATATTTAAAATTAATTAACATTAATAACTAATAACTTAAATATAATTTATATTAATAATATAAATATTATCCCCATACTATATTAAAATTTAAATAATAGACATACTATTAAACTAAAAAAAAATCAGGTCCGATATTAATTTCTTGAATCTGATTACAGTTTGTTAATAAAATGTCTTTGATATTGTAATTGAGTTAATATATGCTTTGATGTAATGCAAAGATATTATCTTGCAATGCTATGATATAGTCAATGTATGCAATCATAATGCTGAATGAGACTTGAAATCAAACACTTCTGCATTTTTGTCTATTTTCTGAAAACAATACGCAAAAAACTAAATCAGGGGTGACCATTGCAATGGTATCAGAGCCCAACTTTCCTGCCAGCCTATGTTAGTCATCTGCAATCAACTATACATCTCCTATGAGTGAGAGAGAACAAAGGTATCTAAACATGGAACTAAGAAGACCTCATTGGCAGCCCCCACAGGTTCCAGAAGGAGAGACTATTTCAAGCATCCTTGGGATACATTGAGATCCTTCTATTGACAATGAAAACACTCTAGGAGACATGGTTGAAAAAGATAAGGGTAGAGTTGGTTCGATTAGCCCAAATTCAAGGATGGAGAGGAAGTTTGATACAATGATGGACATGATGTCCCAACTATTGGGTAAGATTGGGAAAACTATAACAGCAAATAACACACATAACAACTTAGAGGGCAGCCCAAAGAATAATGGGGAAGGTAGTTCCACAAATCAGCAAGGTGGAAATGAGGGGCAGCATATAACAGCAGGGTCAAACACTATTCCGAGGCCTTTCCAGCCCACGTTCATTCAGAGAGAGGCACCACAGATTGCTCATGACACTCCCTTACCGTTGGTGGATGAGTTAAGAAACGCCTATGCTAAGTATGATACCCTTACAAAGGCACTAAAAAACAATTTAACCCTCAATGAATTCATGGATCAGAAGAAGAAGAGGGGTGGTGGAAGAGCTGATCATAGAGGACCAGCAGTTCAAAGAGATCTACAGCAGGCTTTGAGCAAGGTTACACTTGCTCATTTTGATTGGAGTGATCAGTTCAGAAATTGGATAACTACCTAGCTCTTAGACCTATGGCAGACGATGAAGCAATTAAATTTGCCACTTTGCATTTGGATGGAGTTGCACGAGTGGTAGTACCATGGCCTTATCACTTTGGGTCATAGACATATCACTACTTATGATGAGTTTACTAATAAACTCGTTGAAAGATTTGACAAGAAGATCTTTAGTTGCATTTTAGGGAGCTAGCACAACTAAAGCAAAATGATTCAGTGGATGCATATACAACAGATTTTCAGAGGCCTTCAATTATGGTTTACAGGATAATAGAAAGAAGATTAGTGGTTTTGTTTAGTGAAGGACTTATGGAGCTATTAAAGGGGTGGATTAAGGCATTTGACCCTCCATCATTGCATGAAGCTATGAAGAAGGCATGAAACATGGAGTGGACAGCCCCTAAATCAAAATTTCAGTCCAAATCGTTCCCACACAAAAAGGACCAAAAACATTTCACAAGAGAGACCAATCAGCCCAAAAACTCAGTCACAAGACTTGATGGTGATACTTTAAATGACTTGAGAAAAAAGAATTTATGCTTCTCATGCAAGGAGCCTTGGAATCCTAGTCATAAGTGTGCAACAAAAGGCAAAGTGAACAAGATAGAATACTATTCAGCAAACAGATCTTCATCAAAAAAATCAGACCAACAATCTGCTTTAGAAGACAAGGAAGAAGAAGAGTCTCCTAAAACATCTGAGAAGGATGAGGCAAGAGATGGCAAGCTTGCCTAACTGTATAGTTTCCAAAAGAATGAGTCCCTACGTATCAAAGGAGTGCTTAATGGATAGCGATTGGTTGCATTGATAGATTCAAGTGCTACACATAATTTCATAGATGATGGACTAGTAGCATGTATGGAACTTCAAACACAGGAGGTAGATGGCTTCAATGTGATGGTTGCAAACAGTTTTACTATCACTTGCACTAGGATGATCCCACAGTTGAGCATACAGCTAGGCAATTATGAAGTCAAGGATGACTTCTATGTGATGAGTATTAGGGATACAAATGTTGTATTGGGGATACAATGGCTACGGTCACTTGATGAGATTACTCTTAATTTTCAAACCATGGAGCTGAAATTCAAATCAGGTGGTAAGAATGTGGCCTTGAGAGGTATGTCTAATGGAGGGCAACAGGTTGTGTCTTTCAAATGCATGGAAAGAATTTGTAGACATGATCAGGCAAAGTGGGCAGCGGAGTGTATTATTATGCCTACAATTACAGAAGAGGTAAAAAGATCATATCCTCCTAAGATTCAAGCTTTGCTATCTAAGCAAAGCAAGGTTTTTAGTAGCATTCCACCAAGTACGCCTCTTGATAAAGGTATTGAGCACGTGATTAAGTTAGAGGAGGGGGCTAAACCAGTTATCACCACACCATGTAGGCATCCTAAGAGGCACAAGGATGAAATAGAAAAAGCAATTAAGGAGCTTTTGGATATGGGGCACATTAGACAGAGTAAGAGTCCATTTGCTTCTTCTATTCCATACGTGAAGAAGGATGGGACCATGCGCATGTGTATAGAATACAGGGCGTTGAATAAGAAGACTATTAAGAACAAGTACCTCCACAATTGAGCATACAGCTAGGAAACTATGAAGTCAAGGATGACTTCTATGTGGTGAGTATTAGAGATACAAATGCAATATTGGAGATATAGTGGCTACGGTCACTTGGTGAGATTACTCTTAATTTTCAAAGCATGGAGCTGAAATTCAAATCAAGTGGTAAGAATGTGGTCTTGTGAGGTATGTCTAATGGAGGGCAACGGGTTGTGTCTTTCAAATGCATGGAGAGAATCTTTAGACATGATCAGGGAGAGTGGGCAACAGAGTGTATTATTATGCCTACAGTTACAAAAGAGGTGAAAAGATCATATCCTCCTAAGTTTCAAGCTTTGCTATCTAAGTGAAGCAAGGTTTTCAGTAGCATTCCACCAAGTACGCCTCTTGATAGAGGTATTGAGCACGTGATTAAGTTAGAGGAGGGGGCTAAACCAGTTATCACCACACCATGTAGGCATCCCAAGAGGCACAAGGATAAAATAGAAAAAGCAATTAAGGAGCTTTCGCATATGGGGCACATTAGACAGAGTAAGAATCCATTTGCTTCTTCTATTGTGTAGGTGAAGAAGGATGGGACCATGCGCATGTGTATAGATTACAAAGTGTTGAATAAGAAGACTAGCAAGAACAGGTATTTCATTCCACACATAGATGAGCTCATTGATGAGCTACATGGTGCAGTCTATTTCTCTAAGATAGACTTGAGATCAAGATACCATCAGATTAGGGTCAAAGAGGGCATAGAGAAAACAACATTTAGATGCCACTTTGACCATTTTGAGTTCCTGGCTATGCCCTTTGGTTTGACCAATGCACCTACTACATTTTAGTAATGCATGAACAAGATACTCAACAAACAGCTACGTAAGTTTGTATTGGTCTTCTTTGATGATATTCTCATTTTCAGAAAGTCATGGGAAGAACACCTAAGGCATTTGGATGAGGTATTGGCTATCCTTGAGAGTGAATCTTTGTTTGCTAAGGAGTCCAAGTGTGAGTTGGGTATGAAAGAATTATTATATCTTGGACACATAATCAGCTCCAAGGGAGTTAGTGTTGATCTTGAAAAGATCAAATCTATTATTGATTGGCCTCGACCCACTAATCTTACACAGTTGAAGGGATTCTTTCGGTTATGTGGTTTCTATAGGAGGTTTGTCAAAGGATTTTCTCAGTTGGCTGCCCCACTTATAGAATTGACCGAGAAATGAGCTTTTGTTTGGTCTGAAAGGGCACAGTAATCTTTCGATCACTTCAAGCAATTGATGAGCACCTATGTTACCCCAAGTATCCAAGACGGGGATGGCAAGGGATGGGGGGATGCATATCGGGGATGGAGATGGGAGGGAAGCCAATTTTTAGGGGATGGCAGGGAACAGTTATTAAAAAATAGGGAAAATTTTAAAAATAAAGGAAATTTTTGAATATTCATATGATAAAGCAATCATCATATACATCATAGAACCTTAACACATGATATTAGAGTTCAATTAATATTTTCATTTCATAGAAAGAAACAAACAAATGAAGTTTTCACAAAATTTAATCGCATTCATTGACAATGTGGCATGTGCATATATATTTATATAAAAATTACATCAAAATGACCAAAGGCTGCAACTTTCAAATAAAAAATAAAAATGACAAAAATATAGAAATATCAAATATGCAGTTGTCCCTAATAATGGAGACTTGACCTTCTTTTTCCCTTTGCTCACTTCTCTTTCCTTATCTCACTTGGTTTCCCACAACTGTGCTCTTCTTCTTTCACTCTTCACAATTTAACAAATGAAACAAATGAGTTGTTTTTTTTGTTTTGAATGGTATATTGTTGCTTTTAGGTTGAGGTTTAAAGCAAAGGGGCCACCCACACCCCTTTACGTTTTAATAATTTTGTGTTTTTAAAAAAAAAAATCAATTTATAACTTGTTCGGTCAAAGGGGACGACTAGCAATCTCTTGTCGTTTCCTCTATTTTGATAGACATCTCCAAGACGTTTCCGATCTTTTTGGCCAATCGAGGGCGACACAGGGACATTTTTGAGGCCTCCTTGCGTCTCCAAGACGTTTCCTATCAGGGATGCCCCTAAATATGCCGAGTATGCGTCTCCCAGTAACATAGATGAGCACATGTCACGTTTTAGCTATTCTAAATTTTACTAAGCCTTTTAAGCTTGAGTGAGATGCATCAAGTTAAGGTATAGGGCTTGTCCTCATGCAAAACAAGCATCCAATTGCATTTGAGTGTAGGAAGTTGAGAGGTGGTGAAAAGGGGTACTCCATCTCTCACAAGGAGATGTTGGCAATAATGCATGCCTTAGCCAAATTTAGACAATACCTTGTTGGAGGGAGGTTTGTTGTTAAGACTGATTAGAATAGTCTTAAATACTTCCTAAATCAAAAAGATCTTAATGAGAGGCAACAAAAATGGGTTAGCAAACTCCAAGCCTATGACTCTGACATTGAATATGTCAAAGGGAAGAGGAACAGAGCAGTTGATGCTCTGTCAAGAAGGCCACATTTGTGCTCCATTTGAGAGATATCAGCAGATTGGATGGAGAAAATACAAGTTGAATATGCAAAGAATGCCCTTGCAAACAACATTTTTGATTGCTCATTACAGGATGACAAGCACAAGGTAAGAGATGGTCTCATTTTCTATAGGGAAAGGAATATGTTAGTCCCTAAATCCAAGATCAAAATGCATATTTTTAAGACATTTCATTACTTTCCTATGGCTGGTCATTTGGGTATTACAAATCATACAAGCAGATCTGTAAGAGATTCTCATGGAAGGGGATGAAGGATGATATTTTGAAGTATGTTTGTGAGTACCAAGTGTGCCAACAAAATAAAAATGAACATACGCCCCCTACTGGTTTATCGCAACCCTTACCCATTTCTACTTAGAAGTGGGAAAGCATCTTGATGGACTTTATTGCAGGGCTTATGAAGGTGCAAGGGAAGGATTGTATCTATGTGGTAGCGGACAGGTTGACCAAGTTTGCTCATTTTTTTGCTATTTCAGCAGGTATATAGTGGTACAGGTGGAACATTTATTCTTGAACGAAGTGTTTAGACTCCATGGAAAATCTAAGACCATCATTACTAACAAGGACAGCAAATTTTATGAGTTTGTTTCAGTAGGAATTGTCCAAATTGTGCGGTACAGAGTTGACTCGTAGCACTAGTTATCACCCCCAAATCGATGGACAGCTAGAGAATGTTAATAAATCGGTGGAAAGCTACCTATGCAATTATGTTTCAGGACAGCAGAAGGCATGGGCTAAGTGGTTGCATTTGGGGGAGTTTTGTTACAACTCCACCTTTCACATGATTATCAAGATGTCTCCTTTATGGATTTGTATAGTTATTAAGCTCCTAGCTTCATTGACTTACTTTTTGGAGATTGCAGAGTGCCTAAAGCCAGAGATCTTCAAGAGAGTCAAGACATTATGAGATCCCTGAGGGATAATATACAACATGCGCAGAATCAGCAAAAGTTGTACGCTGATCAACATCACATTGAGCAAGTATTTGAGGTAGGAGACATGGTTTACCTGAGATTGCAACCTTGTAGGCAATCCAATCTCAAGAAGAGTGGGTTAGAGAAGCTTAAACCCCACTTCTACAGCCCATTCAGAGCCACCAGGAGGATCGAAGAGGTGGCTTATGAACTTGAGCTACCTAAGAGTAGCACGGTGCACAATGTCTTCCATGTTTCTCACCTTTAGAACACACTCGGGCGAAATGTGATTACTTCTACAGAGTTGCCTCCTTTTTATGAGGAAGGTAAACTGATATTGATCCCAGAGGCAGTGATTGAATTCAGGGAGCGTACTTTGTGGAAGACAGTTATCAAGGAGTACTTAGTGAAGTGGAAGAACTTGCCAATGGAGGATGCTACTTGGGAGAGTGAGCAAATATTACAAGATCCAGAGTTGCAATTGCTCGAGGACAAGCAATCTTGGGGAGGGAGGACTATAATGTTCCCTTATTGCACCTAGTTCAATACGAGCTTTCCATTAGCCTATTCCCAAGTTCTCATAGGCTAAGTGGATATGGTTAGGGGACGCAATGTTCTCTGATGAGCTTTTTGTGGAGGTTTTCTGGGTTTTTCAGCAGAGTTCCTACTTTTAGCAATGGCTATTTTTAGTAAGTTCCAACTGGGTTCCGATTGGACTTGTTGGGAGAATTGACTCATTCACTATCTTTAGGAAAATGTTATTTTTAGTAAGTGCTATTTTTAGCACCTAGTCTTGGCCTATTTTAATGTCCCACTTTTTGAGCGAGCATCATAGTTGGAGGTTTAGCCTATCACTGGGTCCTCGTAGGCTAATAATGATGTGTAGAGGGCCCTATTGTGGAGATATCTACTATCTTAGTTGGCAGTTTGCAGCATTGGCACCTCCAAACCCTTTGTATATTCTAAGGCTTGGTTATTCAAGGGTTTCTGGCTTCATTTTTGTATACTTACTATTTATAATAAGTCAATTGGATGATAGAGGCCTACCTTACAATTTTTAGTAAGGTGCCCTAGTGAGCGGTGAGTTCAGTGGGCTACCTCCTGGTGTAGACGAAATTGATTTATGAGGTTTATTATTGGAGTTATGAAGTTTTAATTATTATTAAAGTAATACTTTAATAATAATTAATTATATAAGTGGATATTATATGACCTTGTTGACTTTATTATAAAAGTTCATTAATGATATTAAGTTAGTCTTGATATGGGGCAACCACTTAAGGAGATATATTAAAGTATGAGCAAAAGTAAATATTTTTATGATATTTTAATGATTTAATTGCTCATTGGAAATTGAGCCATTTGGAGAAGGATATATAAAAGTTTTTGAAAATCAAATTCATTATGATTGATCATTTTCTCTCAACTTGGCTTTGTGCTTGGGCTTTGGAGGTGAAACCTAGGGTTTTGTTGTAATTTCAATCTTGGAGAACATAGCCTCTCTTCGATTGTGCTTCCTACAGGTGAGAAAGATCACCCAAGGGTTGCAGTTAATTGGTGGCTTCACACGGAGGTCACATCTGAGCTTTATTGGAGAAGAATTTCACAAGTTTACAAGGGTTTGAAGATTAATCATTTGATGAACTAAGATATACACTGCTGTTACATTTCCAGCTGTTAGAGCTTTCTTCATTTGGCACGTGGGAATCATAATGGTGCAGATTTAAAGTATTTATCTTCAGAACTAGCAAGGGTTTTAAATAGCAGATTGAAGACAACCTGTTTGAAGCTTCATTAATGCTTGTTTGTGCTTTCATCTTTGGCACGTGGGTTTATTAGAAGCTGAATCCTTTATTTAATGCTGGCCGTACTGCTGTTATTAGCAGGTTGTGTGAGTTTGTGTAATGACTAACCCCAAAATGTAATTAAAATTTTTTGTTTCTCTCTTTGGCTTTTTCCCCTGTTTCATCTAGCTGCTGTATGTAGTTTTTTCAAGTGTGTTCCCTTTGTGTTCTTGTGCTATTCATAGCTTCATAGATATCGTCTCATTGGCTGCTAAAGCTTGGTTCTCATTTGCTGCTTATGCTTGGTTTGTTTTATGAATAGATATATTCTCATGTGCCATTCATTGCTTAAAACATGCATAACATAAAGATAGCAAGAACAGAAAATACAGAGGACATCTTGCTTGCAAACTGAGATTTCTTCACAATTTATTACTTAGATATCATAAGAGAAATTCTCTGAGTTTACAAAGATTTAACAGACTTCCCTAAACAAGTAAAGCAGACTTTTCCAACATTAAATCAGTCTCAGAAATATATGGATCAGACCTGGAATGAGTCTTCAAACAGCTGTCAAAGAGCTCCGGTTTGCAACCATTCAAAACACCAACTAGAAGCCTTCAAACCCTTGATCAAACATCACAATATGCAGTCCCATTAACCCTCCAGATTCAACGAACTATGCTACAGACCAGTCACTTTCATCATGTCCACAAGTCCTCCCAGCGCTGCTCAAAATAACCCCCAGCAACCATTAAGATATGCCACTAAGGTGCAGATGGAAAACAGAGTTTCTTAACCAGCAGGGGCGGCTTCTCTTGAAAGTTCGACCTTGGCTGGAAAAATCAATCCTCAATTAAAAATTGCATTCTTATACTTGTTAGAATCGCCATCGGAAGGGGCTCCCTTTAAATTAATACCCACAACGATTAAAAATTCCCTCTCTAAGATATGAATCAAAACGTGAGTTTCAGGTTAAAAAACCAATGTGCCCAGAAATCAATAAATCACCACCAAAATGAGTTAAATCCTCACCCAAATTATTACCAAGATTTAAGAAGCTAAATTCATCAATTTTCTCCTCAAAATATAACAAAAATCCTTCATCGTTCATCCAAATCTGCAAACATGAAGCACATATGAAGCTCCTGAAATGAAGCCTCCAAAATTCCTTCCTGATACGGTCTTTCACGCACGGGGAAGGTGTCCCTGCAGAGGTTTTCATCTCAGCAAGTCAAAATCCAAGCCAAAGCCAAGCTCCCAACCAGTCCTCCATAAAAAACTCAAACATCCATAATGAAAAAAGCCTCCAAACAAGACTTTTATTAAGTTTTCTCCAGCAACCCTAGAATGCACCCAAAATTCATTTGCTTTTGATTTAATTTAATTTTAAATTCTTTTCCCTCCATAGTTTGGGCGACCCAAGGAGATATAATATTAATTAGCTTTAAAAACAACTTAAAGTCGATAGACTAGGTGCCCTTAGTCTATTTTTTAATTGAGTCCCCTTATGTCCCCTTTTTAATTGAACATTATAAAGTCACTTATTAAAGCACATTTCCCAAAGTGCCTCAAATATTAAAATAATCTCTCAAAGTGACTTAATCCTCTGAATGTGCACAATGACTAACATGACCAGGGCTAGCCTACTAAGACCGGTCAACCCTAATTGACTTACTATTTTTAGTAAGTTCCAAAAATAGTAAGTAATGCACCCTGAGTTCTGAGCCGGAGAGAAACTGAGATGCTCCAGATGGCTCACCGCTGACTGGAATACTGTACCAGACCCCCTACTAAAAACAGCACTTACTAAAAATAGTAAGTGTTCCCAAATCAACCCTAACAGACAGAGGGTGGCATAAAATGGGGACATTACAGTTTGGTGACCAAACGCCTAAGGTTCAGGGTAGTAAACATCACCTTTGAGGGCCGCTGGGCATGTATTAACAGATTTGTGAATCAATAAGGTGGAGAACTCTTAATCTGTAGATTGGCGTCCATGGTAGGGTTTCTTGATTGCTGATAAACACTTTCCAGAATTGCTGTTATGAGGTTTCAGACCTTCATTTGAAGTATATGAATTTCCGGGTATGATGTCCTTTGTGAAAGCATTGTAATTCTCAAGCAATGATATAAAAATCTGAGTTGATTAATCAATGTTTAAAATATTTGCTCAAGCATATTTATTTCTGCAATTAGTCTATTTAATATGTTGCATTTACCTGGCAAATTTATCATCAAAAATCAAAAACAAGCAAAACTTTGAAAAAACAAACAAATTTCACAAGGCAGAAATTCAGTAGTAAGTTCCCACTAGGGGTGGGACATTTCACCTCTATTCCTCTATCAGTTAAGTGCAGTGGTATTTAGTTTTGGCCTTGATGAGTTATAATGTTTTCAGATAAATATTTGATCTTCATCACTTAAGTATTTTATAAAGTCACTTCGTGACCTAAGTGAAGGGTAATGGGTTCATGTGAGACCCCCTTGATCCTCGACTAGGAATGTGGTGCCTTTAAGTTGTTTTAAAAGGCAAGTTTATGCTTCAATGGACGCCAAGGTAAGGAGGTGTTTACTATTTTTAAAAGATTATTGTTGCCCCCAAAGTGGACGCCAAGTTAGAAGGGGAATAAAGTAAAGTTAAATGTTTTAATTTGGAGAGCTCTAGATGGGTCGAACCTCTTGGAGGGAAAAGAATTCAACTTGAATTTTGGTTGCCCTAAATTCTCCTTCACTCTATATATTCTCACTTGAGCTCTCATTTGGTTATCTTGGCTTTGGCAACTTAACGTTATGCTGCAGGAATGCTTCTAGAGTTCATCTTTGTTGGTTGGAGGACGAAAACCCTTCACTAGATAGCTGGTTTTGGTGGTGAAAGACCCACCCTAGCTGGTTGGCGTTCAATATATCATATCTTTCAGTGATTTTTGGTTGTTGGGTGATTTTGGAGTTGAATAATATGAAGATATATTCAGTTTTTTGATGTGGGTTGGTGAGTTTTGCTGTGGTGTGTGGATTTTGGTAGTGTGGTGTGAGTTTAGAGAAGATTAGATTCAATTTCTGAGTGCTAGTATAGATTTCCTGAGTTCTGGAAATGTTTTTTCCAAGTAGCTGAGAAACATAAAATTGTTCATATCTCCGTGAGACCAAAAACTATCATTCTGGGTATTGTTCCTTTGGACTCTTCACAGCTGGGTGTCTTCTTTAGACTATTTATTTGAGAAACTGAATTTTGTGGCAAAATCACCCCTACAAGGAGGTCGTACCATTCCCCCTGACTTGTGGTTTCGAACTGAATTTCAACCTACATTATCAGAGGTCTGTAATCTGCCTTTTGAGGCGTCCTTGACGTTGTACCATTCCCCCTGACTTGTGGTTTCGAACTGAATTTCAACCTACATTATCAGAGGTCTGTAATCTGCCTTTTGAAGCGTCCTTGCATTGTAAAATGATTGTTTAATGAGAAGGTGCAGTTTGGGATTGATTAGCACTTGTACTAGCTCCTTCGTGAGGAATAGGAATGTGTTGTTGCTCGTTGAAATGACTGAAAGTGCAATGTGTGGACTATGAACAAGTATGACATTAATTTCTTTAATCTGATTACAGTTTGTTAATCAAATCCCTTTGATATTGTAATTGAGTTATTATATGCTTTGATGTAATGGAAAGATATTCTCTTGCAATGCTATGATATTGTCAGTTTATGCAGTCATAATGCTGAATCAGACTTGAAAACAAACACTGTTGCATTTCGGTCTATTTTCTAAAAACAAAACCAAAATAAAAAATCAGGGGTGACCATTATAGCTTGCAAGTGAAGTTTAATTTCAGTTGTTGTTTAAGATGGAGATATTTGATGTTTTTTGATGAGTTTGGTTTGCAAAGTGCTACTAATATTGATTGTGTGAGTTATTCAGCCTTTGGGAAGTGTTTGAAGGAGCTATGAGGGGGTCGTAGTATATGAGCTTGTTGGTTGTACCTCTCCTACAAGTCGTACTACGTGAAGTCTTCGTTTGGTATGGATTTTATACAATAAAAAATGTTGTTTATTACCGTTTTATGCTATTGCTTGTTGTTTGTACAGATATTAGGGGAGATCATTGAAGGGTCATACCTCATTAATACCAATCACACTTCCTAGAAGGGGCACATGAAGGGTTTGAAATGAAGCGCTGCCATTTTCATCAGTATTTTGGGTTCTTTGGTGGCACCCAACCTAGGAAAATGTAAACAATCATATTTAAGATTGAGGTTTTTGGTTTTCTGAAGGGGACAAGCAGTTTTTTTGAGTTTATGGGCACAAATATGTGTCGTACTTGCTGTTACAAAGGTCTATCAAACCCACATACAATCTATCAATCCGGTAACATGCATTTTGAGGCATGAAATAAACATGTAAGTATAAGTGACATTTACTTCCTTATACTTTAAGTTATATTTAATGTATATAGTTTCAGGATGTTTAAGATGGGTTTCAGATCTTTAGGAGTTACAATGCAAATTCTGGTTTTTGGAGGATCTTATAATTTTTTAATGTTAGTCAAATTTCAGTTATCAACAGTTTTCAGTGTGCTCTCAATGTGTGTTCATTTCTGATTTGACAGTTTGTCAATAGAACCAAGTGCTATCAGACCTGCACCAGCATTCCATGGCATTCGTACGAGGTATTTTGTTGTTGTTTCATAGTTAAGCTGATTTATTCAGGTTATTTGGCTCACTTTGGGGTTGTTGCAGCAGACTTTTTTTAATGATCGGCACTCTATACAAACACATATCAGTAGTTAATCTTTCTATATGATGTTTGTAATGCATTTGATTTAATCTTGTAATACCCTAGACGGTAGTACCGCCAATGGTCTCAACTTTGCATCTTGTTGTAATTGCACTCACCAGTGAACAAGTGGAAGTGATTGTGTTTTGCAATTACACTCTGCTGAACAAGCATGAAGTGCCTGTGCTTTGTAATTGCACTTCGTTGAATAAACGATAGGTGTTTATGCTTTGTAATTGCACTCTGTTGAATAAGCAAGAAGTGTCTGTGCATTGTAATTTCACTCTGTTGAATAGCCGCGAAGTGCTTGTGCTCACTGTAATTGCATACTCTGTTGAATAAGCATTGAAGTGTTTTCCTTTCAATTCTTGCATGGCACTGCACTGAAGAAGGGAAGTTTGATAACCTCTGCTGCCTAGTGTGTTTCTTTCAATATTGCTGCTTTCTAGATTGTTGGGGTGGTCCTATACACCATATGCTCTCACATTGTCCATCTCAAGAACTAGGTGATCAAAAAGTGTTGAGGACATTGCATTGCATTTTTCAAAAAAATTGGGGTGCTTATACATGAATGAGCAAACATTGTATAAAATGTGAAATCTAATGCATTGATTTCAATTTTGAATGGTCAATTGTTGTCATGGATCATGAGGGCAGGTCCAAAACAAAATCTGGTTTTGAGCTCTTTAAATGCTTAATGTTGTGTAGGAGCCCATTGGAATTAATCACTTAGATAGCATGATGTCATCCATTGGCCAAGAAATGCAAGAGAATCCCATTGCAAACTTATAGTAAAAATTTATGTAAAAGGAAATTTGCCTTAACTCAAAGAGTTCACCAATCTTGAAAATATTGATCTTTTTAGAATCCACACGAATTCATTCACAAACATTTATGTAACTCAAGTATTAAACCTAAGAAACACCAAAGATATCTTGGTTGTATGAAGTGTATAGTAGGGAACCTTCTAAACATATGTAATATGCTCTACCAACCCTCTTGTTGTATGTAAGGACGTCAATGAATTAGACAATAGTGAAGGTGTTGGTGAAGAGTTGTAAATTTAAATATTGTTCATAGCCGCATGGGGGTCACATTCATGTTTGTAAGACCAAAGGTATTACCAACTGCTTGTGCAAGAACTATTGGACCACCACAAGGTAACTTGGCTGGATCTCCCATTGATTGATGAGTTCATTTATTTGTTTGTGAATCTCAATGTTCTCCCAAAATGATGAGCAATAAAAAGTACTATTTGAGAGTGGATATTCCATGATAATATCAATTTGATATTTGAGATAATTGAGTATTTGTTGAGCTACAAACTATAGTTACAAGCATATGCATCTTCACAGTGTTTCCTACAGTCTCTGCACAGGCCATGAGTGGCACAAACTTTTGAGCATGAGATAACAGCTTTCTGCAACACTTCACAGATACCAATACAATATTGGTCTTTAGAGGGGACTTCAAAATGTGATATCCAGAGGTGCGATTTATTCTGTAAGTAGCTTCCTGGTCATACAAATAAGGCATGCTACAAAGAGCATCAGATTTCAATTTGTGCTACAGCATGATTCACAAAAGAATCTTCATCTTCCATGTGTGAGATACCATACTGAAATGTGCATTGTCTTCTCACTTTGATCTCTCATCCTTGTTGAAACAGATTTCTTTGCATTTTCAGACATCTTGGATTTCCGTCAGCACTCTTCAGGGTAGTCCGAAACAGAACCAAGTTGTATACCTTAATGCAGACAAGTATTCATACACAACTATGAATAAAAGAGAACTTCGAGAGGATCAACTAGTAGGATATTGGACTCAAGCAAAAAGATTCTATAATACCAATAATCCATGCTGTGTTGAGTTTGTACAGGGGACAACTTACAAAGTAAACACTGGATGGATCTATCTAATTAACCTGAAAGTTATATTGAGCAAGTAATACAAATGTGAATAAACAAATATGGAAGCATCATCACACATTCAGAAAGAATGGGTATGGAAAATATAGTTCTTCCTTTCAACAGGAACATGGTATCATGCATATATATAAAATGCTAGACTTAGAAACCAATATTGAGTATTTCTGTAGCCTGAATTTAGAGTTTCAGTGTATGGCGTTGAAAATGTATAACAGATGATGGAGCCATCACAATGTCCAACCCAATAAAAATCAAGCAGAGTTACAGGGTCTTCAGACCAATTACAAGACTATTCAGTTGCAACAACTATTAGTGTATCAAACATTTCAGTTACCTGAACCATTTCTTTTCTCGTGGTATACCAATCACTTCATGTACCCAAATTGTTTATTGGCTCAAACGACAAAGTGTAACTTGATCAGTTACTGAAGGCATTGCTCTGTTGGAATCTTGACCATCTTCTTGTGCACATGTACCCAACACAAGGATGTGCACTTCATTGTAATGTCCCCAAACAATATTTAATTAATTTAATTAATTAAATGTTATTTTGTCCTGTATTAATAATTGGAACATTAATAGTTAATTAATTATTTATTTATTAGTAACTCAATTGAAAATAATAAATATTATAAAAGTCATTTTATTAAATTATATGGAATCTTTTGGAAGATTGGGTAAAATCTTTAAATAGAGAGGAAAGCAAGTCATTTGGATCATCTTGTGGAAAATTATCTTTTGGAGGAAATTGTGAATTTCAAGAGAGATTAGCTTTCTAAGAACTGGAGGACAAAAACCTCAAGTTCAGGTTTAGAGGTTTGGACGAAAACCTAGATCCTCTTACAAGTGGATTCAATTCAGGGTTTGCATTTGGGCTTCAAGAATCGATTTGTGGAAATTGGTGAAGTCTCCTTTGGAGACCAATTTCAGAGATAAATATTGGGTTATATACTGAGAGGAGTTTACAGGTGTAATCTATTCTTCATTCACAGGTATATTTTATTTATTCCCAGCTGGTCACTTGGATTAGTGAGCAGTCTCTTGCTGGTTTGGAGGCGCCTAGGGTTAGGGTTTCCTTATACTTCATTTACAACAAAAAATACTTGCATTTCTGGTTGTGACATTCAGTTATTGGGAGCTTGCAGGAGCTGTTTGCAGGCGCAACAAAATATCAAAGTCCAAAAATCATTTTGGGTATGTTAGAAATTGATATGTAATGTACTTTGATAATCTGGGTTGCCTTTACATACTGGAAATATTGTAATTTCAAATCAGAAAATAAATCTGGAAATTTCTGCTGTTAACATCTCTGAACATTGTCTAAAATCTGAGTAATTATATTGCTGCAAATGCTTCATTTGTGTTCTTAATTATAAATAGAAAACACCTTCTGCATTTCCCTCTTTTTTAAAACACATCAAACCAAAGAAGAAAAAAACAAGAGCAGAAAAGGGGTGGGACACTTCATTCATAGTGTTTCCTACGAGCATTGGGAAGTTTGCAAGCTGTGAAGCACTAACAATAATACATCTGAATCTCACAAGGAGTTTACTTGGGGCTGCAAATCTGACTCAAATGTGCCCAGACTAGTGTAATGCTACATTTCTTGTGTGTAATCTTTTGGGGTGGCGCCCTCGCTTTCAACCCACATTTGATCAGCAAAAAAACATTATATCAGGCAATAAAAAAATTCGGGATCTTAGCTTCAGTTTATGCTAATTTTGGCTACATTTTTTCTCCCACTTAATACTTACAGTTCATCTTTCTTTTCAATCTATGACTCTGAAAAAAGTATGCACTTTACTCTTTTATACATTTGGCAAAATCATGTATGATATCTGTTCATATGGCATAAATAAAAAACAAAAAAAATATTATATTTAATTTGCAGTTTTTCTTCAGATGAGTTAGATTAGATAGCTTGCTCCAGTTTAGTTCATACTTCCATTCACAAGTTTGCTTGCTTTGATGTGTTTACTTAAATCTCTTTGTCTGTAATAATTCCAATTTCTTCATCTAGAGTTAACTTCAGTTACCCTAATTTCTTTAGGCTAGATAGTTTTCTTTGGTTGTGCTTTAGGTGTTTATTGTGGTTTTCTTTTTCTTACATTTACTGTTCATAGAGTTAGTTTATTCCCATTAGTTTGGTTTGGAACCTCCACCAAATCAACTAAAACATATATAGTGCAATTAAGTGATCATACCAGTAAATTCTGGAAGAGTAGGTTTTCCTATAAAAATTGATATCAAAAGGGAACAACACACTCAACGGTACTTGATACTTTGAAGTAAGGATTTTCAGATTTGGTGAAGTTTCTAACTTGTTAATTTGAAGCCAGGGAAATGTTAAAAAATATTTAACATGATTCTAAAGAGTTTGACTTCTTCAACTCCATGACTACTGTCTTGGTTACTTCATAATTTAGGTACTCAACTGGCCATGCACTTTTGCTTATTTGAAGTTGTCCATTTTGAATAGAATTTGCCGACAGCTGCAAGAAAGCAGATAGTGAACTTAATTGCAATTTGCATTTTAGATTGTTCATTTGAACTATAGCAATTCCCCTACTAATCTTTGTAGATTGGCTTCAACTCTTGAGTCATGCTTTTAAAGCATTTCTTTGTGATTATACGTTTGACTTCCATATTAACTTCCCTGTTGGAGAAAGGGGTAATTGTTGTTATAGGGTGCAATTTTCTGGCAATACATACATACATTGCATGTTTTAAATCAGATCAGTGCAAAATTTGGAGGAGGCACCTATTTCTTGCATAAAGATAGTGATGGATCTCATACAAGTGATCAGCAGATGGAATTCATATACTTTATTTCTACCATTGGTTATGAAATGACTCAATGGAAATTATCAAGTATCCAAAGCAGCCATGAGGTAATTTTGCTTGGAGGCAATGTTGATTTGACATTAACTTTGACCATTGCCAACGTGTTTGACTGCTTTAGTCGTTCCATATCACTGCAGTGTAATGAGAGTTTTCCTTAGCTCTGCCATTGCTATATTTTTTCTTCTGACTGGAAGCTTGGATCGTACTATTAGAATAGTATGGCAAATTGATAAGCTAGGTTTTGTTGGTCAACCAGGCAAGTCGGAGTCTGTTTTAGTTTGGGACTGTAACTTATACTTTTGGGGGATATTGCTGTCTGTTTATTCCTAGCTCTTTAGTAAATATTGCAATGAATAGTGGCGACCATCAGTATCTGTCTGGACTTATGGGAGCTCAATGAGAAACTTCAGAGGTGTATTGAAAGTTCCCTTGAAGTGCCACCTACTCTGGACGAACATCCTGTCATTCCCCTAAATTTTTGGATGCAGAAGATAAGATTTTTTCTACAATTCAAACTCTGGTAAGAAAGGAAGACCCCCTTCCTGTGTCCAAGTTGGGAAGCATAACTACTCTCTAGTACTAAACATACATTCCTATAGGAGTCATCCTTTAACTTCGATAAGGGGAAGAAAAAAGCAATGGCTTTCTCAAGTTTCCAGGCATGATGTTCAGCCAGTTATGAGAAAATTTTGATGCAATCATCCAAAAGTAGAATCAAAGACCTTTCCCTCTCTAAAGGCTCTATTACTTTATCAAAAATAGTATCATGTTGGGCAAACAAAGCATGATATATGGGACCGGCAGTTCTTCCCAGCTTAAATTGGATAATCTGATTTGCCTACTGAAGTTCCTGTTGCAAAGTCTAGTTCAGTTTTACTTATCAATACACTGACAGAAAAAATGCTTTAAGGCTTTTAAGAAAATTTGTCTTCATCAGATAATTGCCAATAAGATGCAATCTAAGTTACTGGTTCAGCCATATGCAGCCCCTGATACTGGCTCGAAATGGCTCCAGTTCGATACTGGTCCGCACAGGGTCTGGCCCACAGCCTGTGGGTCTGATCCTGCCAGACCAAGATCAAACCCGGTTAATCAGCCGCCATTGCTTCAGACAAATCAAAAGGGGATTCTGATCGCTTGAACTCAATGATATTGAAAGTATAATCCACTGTCTTGGGCAGGGGCAGGGCTTCAGTCAACCACACAAGCTCACTCATTCACATCTGAAAATTAATATGCCAACGTCTTGGAGTGAATTCCATGAGGCTATCTACATGTCGAGAGCTCTGCCATATGGCGATTTGAGTTTCCAGTTCCAATTCATAGTCCACGGAGACCATGTTAGAAACACAAGTTGATTATAGCTGTGCTCCTCAGAGATTTGCTAAACTGCAATCTGTGTGCTTTGTATTCAATATTATTAAAAGTATCGAAAATGTCTAAGGATTTTTATATTATTAGTTTATGTATTATTGTAAAGAATTAATGTCTAAGAATTTTTTTTATGTATCGAAAATGGTTGATAATGTTTAAAAAAATATTATTAAAAGTATCATTATATTATTTTTATAAAAATTAGTTTATGTATTATTGTAAAGAATTCTTTTAAGGGTAAATTTAGGATAATTAAAATAAAATACAGATAATTCAAACATATAACTAAATTAATTATTACACTAGAGAGTGATAAATATGTAATTTGACTATTAATATGGTGGTGTAATTAATTTTTTTTGCTATGTTATTTGACTATTAATATGGTGGTGTATTTTGAACTTAATTACTTCTGCAAATATGTATATATTTTTTATTTTTATATATTTTTGTATTAACGAACCCAACCCCAAAAAAAAATTTGCCCAAACCTGAACCCAAAACCGAACCAGTAACTTAGGATGCAATTAATGAAATTAATATATGGTTCTTGCTGAAATATCTGTAATCTCTCCTTTTGTCAAGATGGGGACCACATAAATAGATAACATCTTCATCTAGTACAACAATTTACAGATTATAATAATAAGTTTTAATATATATTAACTAATATACATTTAATTTAAATTATAAAAAGACAATACAATAACAAAATAAAATGTATTAATGCTAAAATTACAACTCTAGTTTATAACTCTTAATTATATGATACCTAAAACAAATAACTGTAATTTAAATTAAAATATAAGCCAAAACATATGTTCTATCTGATAAGAAATGTGTTGAAGCCAGCCTAAATTTATCAAGAACCTTATGCCCCATTTTATATATTTTCCATGTCATTCAGGAGCCATTATCACTGCAGAAGGCTATCATGGATGTCATTACCATTAGAGTAAAGAAATTATCAAAGAAAACAAATTGACTTGAAGTTGCATGCTGTTTATCTCTAGTGAATGCCTTAATGATGAGACAGGTTCAAGTAGAAATATTCCCAGTGTTAAAGCAGTCTTGTGAATATAGATCAAATACCAGACAAAGATTGGTGTAAATTCAAAGGTGAATTCTGATGAAATAAAGACCACTCAATGTGAACATCAAGCTAAACAATTCTAATCTTGCTAGTATAATCCAGCACTTGTTTGGAGAATTACTGAACAAAAGAAACTCAGAAAGAAGCAAAATGTTTAGTTGTTGGCTGGTGTTGACCTTATAGTCGCTTTTGTTTAATTCAATTTATTAAATCATCATTGTTGGTTGGGATGCAATGATATTTGGAAATTTCTAATTTTATGAGAGAAAAATATCGAACATGGTGACTAATCATAAACTATAACACTAAGATTCCCGTATTTTTTAAACAAGCCAATTTGTGCTAGTCATTCAAGGCATTAGCTTTGTGCACAAAATCACACATCTTTTCTTGATAATTTGGGCTAAAAGAAATTATATGTACATTGAAAAGCAAATAGGACCAAGACATTCCCTTTGACAAAATAAAACACAAAAATCATACTATACATGCCTTGCCTGTTTTAGTATCCACCACAGTAGAAACATGAAGTCTAGGTCGAGCAATTGCAATCAGATAATCACACTCCTGCAAAAGGAAATCATAATATCAAAACGGAGCCCAAACCTTACACTTCTAAATGAGAGATTGACTTTATGTTCTTAATTGCAATTACAGCTCAAGAGTATCATACCCTTCTTTCTGAGAATAATAAGAAACTAAAATTCATTTGGATTCCGAAAACAATGGCAATACAAACTCATTTTAAGCATTTGGAAGTAGAGTGCAAACAAATCTAGAAATTCAAATAAATTGCAGCCACAAGCATGGGAAACACAGTACATAGCAAGCCCATATAGAACCCACCAAGTTTCCAAATTAGCACATGAAAGCTTGGACAGGGAGACAAGAGGCCATATTCTGGTGAGAAGATTGCTGAGAAATCTCAGCAGTGATATCTGTAGCCAAAGACAGAAGCTGCTATGTAAAGAGCATGTCATCCAAATTCTGTTGCAGTCTCATAATTAAAAGAAGAACTCCTATAATTGGATGAAATGGGATATCCAGCACATGCATAAGATAAAATGATCATTCCCATGAGAAAGTTTCTCTGACGTCCCATTATAGGCATTTTCTGGAGTAAAAGATTCAATAATATGATTGGAGACTGGGAGCAGAGTCATCTGATAAAGAAGGACAATTTTCAGAACAGCTTGAATAAGATGAATTGTCTCTACAAAACATGGCCGTCTATTTGTCCATGTTGAGAATTTTAGTTAAATCATTTTCGGAATCAGGTTCCAGAGCTCTTTGTGTTCTTCAGATATAAAGGGAAGCCCAAATGCTTAATTGTAAGTCTGAAGAATTTTACTTTTTCTTTGCATTGTCATATTTCATATTTATGAAAAAAAAGTCAGATTTTAACTTAATAACTAGTAGTATCAAAGCTTCTTTGTACTTTTCAATAAGGGTTGAGAAATGCTCGATCTCCCTAAAAATGTGTTGACATGAGGAGTTTATCATCCGCAAACTCAAAGTTGGATAAACTCTATCTTCATGGCATAGCTAAGAGGCCATGGAGTCTGTTTCAAAAAAATTCATACTCAGCCTGTTTCAAGTTTCACTCATGATAATAAACAGATAGACACTGAGACTATCTCCCCATCTGAACCACTCACAGCACTTGCATTCAGTTAATGCTAAATGAGGTGTCGTGATGCAACTACTTATCCAGTTTCTTACTTCCTCATTATAAAGCCAAATGCATAAAGCATTTGGGAGATTAAGCTTCAATTACACCTCTCAAAAGATCTGGATATATTCAATTTGAAGATTTTACACCTCTTCAAGCTTCAGGAGAGTGGGATATCTCTTGGACAGCAAGAACATTATAAGTGATTTTCAAATATTAAATAAAGATTGACTGTGTTTCAGAAATCATTGCCATAAGAAGATACTTTTATTGGCTGGCTATGATCTTAGAGAGGATTTAATATATCATATTGCATAAAAAAACAGTCTGTATTGTTCCATTCTCTAAGCCTGGGCAGTCTTGTGTCTAAGGACCAAATTAATGGCATTCATATTTTTTAATGTTTGCTTGCTTTTCCTTAACTCCAAAAAACAGTATCCAATTTAATAAGAGACCAAAACTTCTGATTGAAATTGCAGAAAAGCAATCAGGGCTTGGAGCTCTAACAGGGTTGGAGGAGAAAACAACTTCTTTAATTTCTTCCTCTGTAATTTGTCACAAAAAATTCTGGTTGTCTATCTGATTAATGTTTTTTGGAAATTTTCTTCTGAGGCTTTCTGGGTTCTCTAGTTTCAATATATATCATCCCCTTCTATAAATGAGATCTTAGAAGCAAACTATGGCATATTGGAAGATTTCCAGATCCATTTCCAGATGCTTGTCAGTTCTTATTCCCTCAATCTGAATGATATTTTGTCCATTGAGGATTGCTTTAAGAAAAAAAATCCAAATTGGGATTTCTTCGAACATTGGCTTTTATAAGAAATTTCAAGTTCTATTGGCTAGTGGTCAAACAGAGTAAAGATGTTAAAATGGTGAAATTAGGTGTTTCAATGAGATCTATTCCTCTAAGAGGATAATTTGATCAAGTTTTTTTAGTAATGAGCCCCTTGCATTTTTCTTTGTTACTCCATGTGAAGAGGCCTTGGTAAATTCCATTACAGCCATCTTTATTGTGACAAGATGTTGAATTAGAGCATCAGCAGTGTGCTGACTAAAACCCAGTCCATACTTATTTTCTGTGGGAGATTCAATGGTGTTGAAATTGTTGTGAGGATAGGCTTAACCATGGCAATAGCCTGGGCCAACATGGACAGCTAATTTATAAGGGAAACATGGTCACATTGAGCATATAGCATATTCATTGAAACTCTGAGAGAAAATAAATGAGACATTGTGTACCAAGGAAATGCTTGTTGCGTAATGAAAGAATGTCTAGAGACATCCCAAAAGGTCATGGCTGGGGCAGCATGGCAAAACTATTGATGTCTATTGCCCCAGATCCCAATTTACTTTTTCTTCCTCAGTGAGGAAGCTCTAATAATTTCTTGGAGGATAATTGGTAAATCAAGAATGTCTTCTCTGCTTTTGCTTTTTCTTTGAGAAACAGGCTTTTAATGGTTTCCAACATTTTCCCTTTTACCCCTTGATTGATTCAAACTTATTTGTATAAAGCTTTCATCTGGATCTGCTGATGGTTTATTTTATCGAGCTGCAGCCCCATGTCGGGGGCCTTAGGAAACAGATCTGTTGTGTAGGAGTTACTGGGTTTGTTATTTTTGATGTGCTTGACACATTTGGAGATGTCAGACGTCAAGGTGAGGTGGATTTGCTTTGTGCCTCCTGGAGAATCAGGTGGCTGGTTTCTTTAGTTCTTGAATTTTCACCTTTTGGGCACATAATGTGCCCTTTTTCATTAATTCAGCTTTTGTAGGCCCAATCCTTATTTCCCCAATAAGGATAAGAAAATATTTTAATAATAGGGCCTTTAAACGTTGAAAATTTGTAATAGAAATAAATGATATTAAAGTAATGACTTAGTGATGCATGGGAGTCCAAAAGTGGTTGTTGTAACCCATGGGATACTAGGCAGCTTCCTCATGACAGATTTTTATGACAGCATATTGTTGAGGAGTAAAAAGTTGGTATTCATGACCAAGTGGGGGCTATTTTGGGGGAAAGAGTCTAATTAATCTTTTATTTGTTATCTTTGAGAGGAAAGCAGGGCATTGGAATTTGTGCCTTGCTGGTGCTATAATTGAGAAACTTGGTTGCATTTGATTTATTCAAACTTTTATGTCATAGTTTGAGTCTTGTGTTCAGCTGTAGGATTCAAGGACGAAAACCTAAGTTCTCAATCTCGGTATGGTGACAAGTAAAGATTCAGGGCTCAGGTATGTTCAGGGTTCGTGTATGCCAATACAACTTTTTTTTACTTGAGTATAGGCAAATTTTTCCTCGAGAATAGGTGCAAGTTCATATATATATGTATGTATACATACATATATATGTATAAATACATGTATGTATGTATGTATGTATGTATGTATGTATGTATGTATACCTATATGAGTACTCACAGAGACTCACCAAAAAATCCATGAGTTTCTCCATTTAACTCACAAGGCCAACATGTCAAAATTTAGGGAGAAAACATGGATTAGACACTGCAATAACTCCGTGTTTATGGCTGTATAAGCATTGTTTTTGCCTTTTAAAAAATAATGAAAATGGTGTGTGCTATTAAGGTTTGTGTATCGTGATAGGGAACGTGCCAAGGGCACTGCCCCGAACCCCATGAGGGCTGCTTCCCCTCCACCTTGCTAGGGGCATTGCCCCAAACCCCCACCAAACTCATTTGATACATTTTGTAGCAATGTTTTGCATAAAAATTATATTTTTTTCAAAAAACTCAGTGTGCTTTAAGATAATGAGCACTCTTCGAGTCGAAATTTTTTTGCTTGCTAAGTACTCTCCAAGTTTGAGTTTGCAAAATACATACTTCAATGATTTGTCAAATGTCAACACAAAATGAAAATTACAATCAATATTCTATAATCAGAAATCTTCATATTGCTCTTCATTGAAAGCATCAAAGTCAACATTTGGTTCAATTTCATTTGAACCACAATAAGTTGCAATGCCACTCACACTAACCATGTCTTATATAGAAGCCATCTCATCGATAAAGGGTTCGGCATTTGTTCAACTGTACTGTCTAAGTTAGCACACTAAAGAGTTAGATCCCAATTCCTTCTCACCTTGTCACTGTAGATAAGTTTCTTATGTGACAACAATTTGTTGGTGTTTCAATTCGCACCTCTGGAATGCGTATTGGAAACGGACAGCTATGCAAAGTATTAAGTGCTCTTCAAATTAGGAGGGGAAGCTCCCCCTTTTGCTAATATGCGTAAAAAGTAAAGTATTCTAAATTCCTATCTTTTTGACTCAGCTGGTAGAGGCACAAGGTTATAAAACCAAGAACATTGCAGCTAAGGTTTTCTCTAGTTTCTGCAGATCTTAACTACAACTAGGCTAACGCTTAAACTATCCTATCTCCTCTAAATAAACAAAGCAAGAGGAATTAGGAGCAATTGGGAATGGTTGACGATAAACTCTATCTCAAGATTCCCAAGGAGGTGGAACACTCTATCCGAGGTGTAGGCTGAAATAAAGGATATTGGAAACAACATGAAACAGTAAGCTAGTTCTCAAAATTCCCAAGGAGGTCGAACACTCTATCCGAGGTGTAGGCTGAAAGTAGATTACTAGAAACAAACATTAAACGATAATCATTATTTTTAAATTCCCTAGGAGGTAGAATACCTATCCGAGGTGTAGATATGAAAGAAGTGTTGGAAATATTGTCATTGATGTCAAATGTATAGACAAGGTTGATTAGAAATTTGTCATTAGTATTGAGGATGTAATGTCATATTTTAACTGAAGAAATAATACTTATCAGAGGTTACATACAATGACATGATAAGCCAGATGTTACATACAAATATCCAGATCGTCCAGATCGAAGTTATTGAAGATGAATAAAAGTCCAGATCAGAATCAGACTCGATAGCAATGAGGTACAGAATCTGGAAAAGGGCAATAGATAAAATCTCAAGTACAGATCAGAACATAAAAGTCCAGATCTGAAGCTTTCACTATTCATATTTACATCGTGGCTTATTCCTTGAAGTGATCGTGATCAATATTTGAAACAAACTAATAGATAGATGATTAGACTATCTTTCAGCATTCAAGTTCATCTAATCCGATAAGTTCACTTCAGATCGAAACTTCAAATCAGATTGAGGTAATTCATACTTACTATCATTCTGAAGATACGAAGAACATGGTACAGCATCATTACATATCGAAGTTCAATAATCAACAGATCGAAGTTCTTAACAAAATTACATGCTGTTAAAAAAGAACGGACTGATTACTCTAACAAATCCAATTTGTGATTTGTTAAAAGTTGAAATGACAAAAACAAGTTAGAAACTAAAAGACGTGTTCTTGATACGTCTTAAGGAAAAAATGCGACTGATCACAGAGGATACTTGATACGTGTTCTTGAAAAAGACGTATTCAGCTCCAAGAATTTGTTAAGAACTAAGACGTCCTTTTGAAACACAATAAACAAAGTTGATTAGTCATTATCCAAAAGGCGGGTTCATCTCCAGGTCAAACATCTTTTTAAAAGACGTGTTTTCTCATGATTTGGCTTCCAGTCAAATGGCACGATGCTTCACTTAAGGGATATGCTCATTCGGTTGAGAAGACACCATCATCCATTGCTGAAGGATTCGATCTGCTTATTAAAATCAAATATGTTCAAACAGATTTAACAAACAAAGCAAAAAATCAAAAGTTATTAAGACAGAAATAAAACTAATGAAGAGGTGTGAATGAACTTTGAAAAGACAAAGATGTGATCTTTCACCAAGAGATGCAATTTTGGAACAAAGTATATATTTGACATTCTTTTTAGACTTGAAGGTGTGGTTGTGTAAGTGGGTAGTCTAAATCTGAAGTCCCATCTTCTTGTGTGGGCTAAGTGTGAGATCATTCATCACCAAGGCAGATCGGAGGATAGGGATAGTGCAGGTCAGATTGAAGGCATCTTGCAACCATCAAGTCAAGGTTGGTGCCTTGCATTAGGGGCTGGTGCTCCTTGTAGGTTGGTGCCTACTAAATAATCAAGAGGTTTGGGTGTCCCTTGTAGGTTGCAGCCTACTAAATCATCTTCTTTGTAAAGCAAGTAGGTTGGTGCCTACTTCCACTTGTAAAAGTCATTTAAAGTTTTCAATAAATTTGTGTCAACTTGTGTAAATTGATTCATATCAAAGGTTGATGTTGATAAGAGTTTAAGTACGTGTAGAAAGTTGTCAAAGTGTAAATTTGTGTTGATTTACTGATTCACCGCCCCCCCCACCCCTCTCAGTAAATCCTTTGTGCTCTTCAAGAAGGATTATTAAAAACAACATCAAACAATAATCCCTATCTCTAAATTCCCAAGGAGGTAGGATACCTATCCGAGGTGTAGATATGAAAGAAGGATTATTAAAAACAACATCAAACGATAATCTCTATCTCTAAATTGCCAAGGAGGTAGGATACCTATCCGAGGTGTAGATATGAAAGAAAGATTATTAAAACAATAATAAATTTGGGACAGCAAATTGCATAATGAAACACACACACAATAAACAATCAAACCATCTTTATATTAAACAAAGTGAACCAATACAAATTAGCAATATTGCATGGCAAGGTGGGTACTGCAATTTGTTATCACAGCAAAAGTTAAAGAAATAATGAACAAGGATTCTCTTATCTATAGAAGCTTGAAGGAGTAGGGAACCCTAAAATCTCCTTGAGTTAACATCAATCTTGCAAGCATGCAAGATTTATTATTAAGTCTAAATGTATGCAACTTAACAATTAACTGGAAAAGCTACCTCAGTTAATTGATTCTAAACTAAACTGATTAGACTTTGCAACACGCAATTCTTATTTGATATGAGAGTCAACCGATAACCAACATCAATTAACTGAAATCTAACTCTAAATGCACATAGGTGACTCCAAAATAGACATGCT